>JAQGAV010001606.1:0-19867 GCA_034691345.1 Phasmarhabditis papillosa
GAACTTAACACCTTTTCTATTTATATTTTAGGACAACAGCTATGTTACTTCTTTGGGACAAAAAGCACCCGCTTCATCAATGTGGCTCGGTATTGAGTGTTACAACACAAGCAAAAGTTCCTGTGTCAACGACGACGGCTCCAGTTTCGGACCTTATAATAACTTCTATCGAGGTACTTGCAATAGCTTAAAACATTTGCTTTTATTGACTAACTTATGGTTTTGAAAATTACAAATATTATGTTTTCAGGAAACCCATCTGTCATGGGCACATGTGTATACATGTCAAACAGAAATCCAACTAACGGTAACTGGCTCTCTTTCGACTGTGATAACGAATTTCCCTTTTTGTGCGAATTTGATTATGGTTCTCGTAAGTTTCACAATCATTTAGTTTAAAAGATGAGTAAAATGTTCTTAATCTTCTCACAACATGTATTTTTGTATTGATATAGGTATAAGACATTTTTGCACTAACATCAGCGCCTTGCAACCGAGAACTTTGCTAACAATAATTTCGTTTATGAACGATGTTAAAATAATATTTAAGATCGTTTTTTTAATAAAACTAACTAGGTCCTTTGCCAATTACCAATCCATCTACCTTGGAGATAAAAAGATATGCATATAAATGACACTTCTTTATTATTCTTGAATCGGAATATACTAAACTATTTAAGAATGTCAAACTGGCTATACAAAGTTCCGCGGTAGTTGCTACCGAGTTGTTACTACAGCGGCTACTGAAGTCGATGCTGAACTAAATTGTCAAAAGGACTGTGGTCATCTGGCTTCAGTTGATTCTGTTCAGGTATATACTTTTTACTGTATTACGATACTAGTTTTTTAAATGTACCAAAGCGTATAGTTACCATTGTATTTGAACAAACTTACTTGATAGCTCGACCTCTGGGCCACAAAACTAAAAACCGAAACAAATTAATTCTTTTAGCTGAGCAGGTCCATATCTTTTAGGAAAACAATTTCTTGACTAACTTTTCGGCTACTTACGTTAACAGCAGTAGCCGCCTAATTCGTATTGGTTTGACAGGAACATCTTCTTTGTACGATGGTTGGACTGATAAAACGCCGCTCAACTATACCAATTATGGTTTGTGGATTTTCCTATTGAAATTCGCTTAACAATGCGTGCTTAATGTTAATGCAAATTAAATTCTACATACTATTAGATTTTATATGCTGAAATCGAGATATGACTAGGTAGAGAAATAGATGCTTCCCGCTTGAACACCGTTTATAAAAAATAGTCTTTCAATTAACCACACTTGTTTAGGTTATGTTGATAAAAATATCGGTGCGTGTTATGGACTGTCGCTTGAGAACAGAGTAGTCAATATGGGACAGTGGCTTAGTGAGAGCTGTGATTATTTAATTCCATACGTTTGCAAAACAGGTTTGTAAAAATTCTAAGAAGAAACAAATTTTATCAAAACTATTCTTGAAGTTTCCTCTTTACTGTACTAAATATGTTTAAAAGCAGTATATATTTAGCTGTTGGAATTTGCCAACACGGCACGCCAACCCAATCTCCCCTGCAATGCAATTCTACTACGTACATAAATATTCCACAGGGAACTGGGACTGTGAGTTACTGAACATAACTATACAGAAGGATATTTTTAGGTATATTCGCCTGGTTATCCAGGTAGTTTTGGTTATAATCCTCAATGTGTATACTTTATAACAACTACGCCTGGTTTTGCTGTTAAGGTAAAGTTATATGTGGTGATCTAAGTGTATCTAAATTATATCTTCAAATATAGTCCGTTTGGACACTTACACTACCAGCACCGTTTGTGGTTAACGTGTCGCCAGCCCTGGCTAAAACCCACGGGCGCTAGGCCGCTGGCAAACACGCCCTAGTGATAATTTCTGGTCGACGGCCCGGGATATTGGTGCATCGCGGGCGCGGGCGGGCGAGGGAGATCGCCTCGCCCCACCTGCGCCTTAAACGGGATATTGGTGCATACGGCCATAGACAAAATTACTTTTTGCCTGATAATGCTCGTTATTGCGGCACACTAACTACAAACGGCGCGTGCAGTTTAGCTTTTAAAACAGAATATATTTAAACAAATAATGTTTCATTTAACTAATTATTCTATTATATTTAGGCTTTCCCCTTTTTCAGATTTACTTTTCCAAACTACAGCTAGTCGCTTCCGCTACAATTCTTCTTTATAACGACGCAGCGGATGAATCCCCTTTTGTCACGTAAGTCAAGGAAACCAATGTCTTTAGAAACTATGAAGTCACAACTTTTGCTCGGTTTGACTATAGTAGTTTCTAACTTATTTATGGCAAGTTGCTTCGATATGTCCAGAAACCCTCTTAGTAAAGACAAATGATTTATCAGCTCTGTTTATTCAGAAAGATTCCGAGCCTAACACATTCTACTAAAAGTTCTATATGTTTACTGTTTCTTACTAGCTACCTTTCTCTAACTCTCTGCTGAAAGTTAGAGATACATATAGTCAGCGCCGAGAGTGATAATGGAGTGTCACTTGCGTATTTATACGATTTTTAACACCGCACTTGCAGGCAAATTGGACGCGCAAAGTACACTATTGAACGGAGAGTAGCCGCCAGATGCTAGCGCGGTGCTCGCCAAGGGGGGTCAGACCAGCGCTGAATTCTTTACACTTCATCATTACTATTATTGCTCGGTTCGCTTAAAAGAGTAGAGCCAAGCCGCCCATCTCTATTTTATCTCACTGATTTTATTGATGCACAATTTAGGATCGATAGTTCCACGACTGGTAACTTTACATACAAATCAAAATCTACTGAGATGGTTGTTGTGTTTTCGTACCCCTCCAAAAATGCTGGAGGACTGTGGCAGTTTACATACGGACCAGCAGGTGCACATATTTAAATATACAAAGAAAATTTAAATATGTTTTGTTATTCTGATTGGGTGTAGAGTTTTACCATTAAAAACATGTACTTACTATCTCAGCCGTGTCCGAGCCTTGTACTCAATAATAAATATATATGTAGAAAACCATTGGTAAAAAGGATTGAATCCGTGATTTTTATGTCTTATTTCAGAGATGAATTCCCCGAGTATATGTCGATTGGGATACACCATGAACAACGGTGCTTGTTATAAGGTATCTTGCCTAAAATAGATGGGTATATAGCCAAGAACTAACAAGTCTCGTGTTTCCGATAAAAGACTATGCACAAGTACTCTCAATCTTTCTCAGTTTGAAAAAATTTATGAGGGAGTTTGAAGAATATGCTCAAACAGTTTTATTTATTTTTCAGCAATAGTGTTCGCCGCTTTACTGCCTTTTGCGCTTACACTTTGTCCCTCTCTGGCCTTTCTGGAACCCTGGCCAATGCACCCGATAGTTGTGTAAGAAGCCCGTTGCGGTGGCCTAACTATTCGTCTTCCCGTCATCAAACGCAGTTACCACGATCGAGAGAGGATGTTAGACACCATAATTTCAGCACCGAGTGTGCAACATACAACATATGAACGAAAGAGCAAAGAAGAAAATATCCTACTTTTTCCCCACTCAAACTAGAGGTTCTGGAAGGAAAACTAAAAGCCTGAGAATATACGAAACGAGTTAACATATAAAGGTTTATATATCAGGACACAAATATTATCTACAAGAACAAAGAGAATAACGAAACGTTACAAAACGTAAACTAACGTAATATATCGAACAACACGTAACAAGTAAAAAACTATTGCTATGCGACATTTTTGGGAAATGCGCATTTGGTCGCATGCAGCACTGTAGTTTCGTGGCGAGATGCAGCCTGGCGTAGAACTTGCTGGAAACTGTTCAAAATACGTTCAATTTACGTGCGAAAAAATCGTACTTTACAGTACAAATAGTTTCAATAAATGCTTCTCATTCAGTTCATGAATGAGCAAAATACAAAAAGTGTCGATTCGGCCAACTGCGAAGCTGATGGAGGCAATTTGGCTACAATTTCAAGTAGTGCGGTAGGAATATACAAAATTATAACTGTTTTGTTTGTTCTCATCATATTTTGTAAATTAGTGAAAAAAGAACGTTCACTTGATTATGAATATTTAGTATATACTTTTTCAAACTTTTTGATTTTCGCAGGCTATAACATCAAACATAATCATGTACGACGTTCGTTGAATTATAGAGTATAACACGATATAGAATCCTTGTTCATAGCCTTACTCAGCTTTTTCAGACAAATCAATTTCTGGTTGGATTAATACAACCGTACAACCCCGATTATGTATACATTGGTCTACAATGTCCAAATGTTAATTATGAAGGGGATACATCTTCCTGTGTATGGGATGATGGAACACCTTTTACTTATAATGGATTCCAACCAGGTAATAATGAGTATCGTGTATAAATAGAAACCAGGAAGATACTAAATTCGTAATATATCATTTCAGGGAGCCCTGCAGCTAATACTGCTGAGCGGTTTTGTGTTATATTCAATAATGGCCACTGGCAGACTCACGTTTGTGGTGATAATCACTATTCCATATGTGAAACTCCGCTTCTAGTTTAATAGCTAAACCATGTGGGATAGTTTGTTATCCATGCACATTTTCCAATAACACATTCATTTGCTCTTTTATTGTTAACTATATTTGTAGTAGTAAATAACAAAATATATAATATTGTCGGCGGATAAACGATTTGCAAGCTAAAGGTCGAAGTGCTCAATTTACAACGAGCAAAACAGTTATATTCACCAATTGTTTAAGAAAAATAAGTTAGTTTGGTGTTGTACATTGAATCATTGAATATTCCACGTTTTCGCCCGCCATTGATCGGTCGCGCTCCATTCAATTTGCAGTTGCTACCGTATACCTTTGCATAAGCCTTGGTCACCAACTATATATATCCTTGTTATCGACTGTTTCGATTTGCTGTTATATACTTCTCGTTAGGTGCATACATTTGTTACACAGATGTATTTGACCGCAACTCAGATTGAAATAATTTGCTCAATTGGAACAAAAGCTTCAAACATTTGTAGCTTACACTTCGACAAACATTTAACAGAGTTTAGGGCATATTTATATTCTAGTACAACTTTTAGCTTCCACGCTTTCTCATTTTAAACTTCAAACGTCGTGTGTGGCAAAGTTGCATCTTTTAAGCACGTAATTTAGATCAGTTTCATAAAGGTCTAAATCGCCCGGTTGGGTCCCGCAACGAAGTTATCGTATCGCGCCCAACGGCTAGAAATGTACAATTGGACAATGGCTGGCCTAAATTCTCTTGGCGTGTGTACGTACGTCACGTTACGTCATGTTCGGTTATGTTCGGATACGTTCGGTTATAGTTCGGTTATGTTATGTTCGGGAGTTATGTTATAAGATTAACCCTTGTTGTAGTTTGTTCTAACCGATTCTGTACATAACTATCTTTATCTTTATCTCTCTTTGCATCTTGAGTTGGCAAACCTATAGCGAAACTTGCGGCGAGCTATTCTACCCCTGAACCACCGGGGCTGAAACAGTCGGCGTAGATAGTCTGATCAAGGCCAATGTAGGGCTCAGCAAAGACCGCCTACGCTGAACATGGTGCATCGCAAATTTCGGATTAGGCAACCCGTTAGGCATTAAAAGTTAAGCTATAGGTTATTAATTTTTTGAGAATTGCTAGGTATTTTTTCTTGAGATTAGTTAAGCTATTTCTTTAAGTTCCTTTACTTTTGCTCGTTGAATTCTTTAGCGTTCCTCGAGAAATTTCGAAAAACATTTCGAAGCGCGTTGGTCAATTCAAACACGCTTAGCGTGCAAACTTTCGTTATTTGTTAGCCAACGCCATTCGATAATCATTCTTTCGTTATTTAATTTCTCATTTGAATTTCCTAGTATTAGGTTAGTAATATTTTGTCTTGAATTTTCTCGGGATATTATTTTTTCGGGTTCATATAGGCCGGTCACACTGCTCGCCAAAACGTGCGTTGGGCAATTGTCCAGTGTGTACAGGATTAGGATTGCGAGTATCTAGGGTAACATCGAGAGTAATAATTGATTATTTTTCAACTCTTGCTGCATTTTTGATTTGTTGATTGCTCTTGGTATATATGTTCTTATTTTTGCAATGTATCTCGTTAAGGTAATAAGCGAAAGCAGTTGACCACTGCTATAAGAGCCATACGAAGAATGTTCCCTGCTCCCGGTGGAAACCATAGTAGGAGTGAGTTTTTTCTTTGAGTTGCTTTGGGGATCATTTGCAAATTTTTGTCATACCCTGCCTAGGTTTTCGCGCGCTTAATCTTGTTATCGCTTTGCAAACCTGGACAGCAGATGATCAAATGAGCTCAAGAACCAAGCCAGCATTTCGGGAGATATGAGATGTCGGCAAGCCATTCAACATGGGGGCATCGGAGATCTTCAACAGTACGCGTGGGAGAGCAAGGTTGGGCTAAATTATTTTTCTAGCCTTGCTCTCGTCCGTTATGGACCTCACGTTGGAGATGGAACGGTGAAGCCAATGGATCGGCACTGCTCGGATGTACAGTTCGGGTAGAAGCTTTGGACTCCAAAGCCTAGGAACTTTCTACGGAAAGAAAGGGCCTAGAGTACGGAGAGCCAAAGACAACAAGACGGTTCTATGGCAAATCAAAAGAAATAGCATCAAGGGAAGCACCAATGAAATGGGCGGGGCTTTCATATCCGACTGGTCCGTAATGAGTATCCATATTGAGCGGGCTGACCGTAACCATCTCCTTTATCATAAATATTTTCTCCATAACCAGAATGTACACCATATTGAACTGGGCCCTCATAATGAATGTTCTTTCCATATCCATAGTTGTTTGGTCCATAAGATCCTACTCCATATCCATATTCAACTGGTTTGTCGTAGCCATAACCATGTTGATTGACTGGGATGTGTTCTCCATAATAAGAGGGGGTTACCGTAGTTGCTACCGTAACCTTTGTTGTAAGCGTTATAGCCATATCCATAAGGATTTGGTACATGACCATATCCTACAATATAGTTCCCTTATGTAATAAAACATTTGGATTATCTACTTGTAACGTCTACTTTTACTAATTATAGGAAATATTAAAATAAGTTTTTTTAGTAGTCAACGTTCAGACTAAATGTTACAAGCTTTGTAATTAAAATAGGCCAGAGCTGTAAACCCGGCCCGGCCTACTTTTTTGCACATGGGCCGGCAGGCCGGTTTCTCTGTAATAATATGCCTACCTAAGGCGTTTGCTAGCCCCATTGTACTAAAAGCAAGAATAATTGTTGATTGCATTTCTGATACAATTCATTCACATAACATCTCTTTTATACGCAGATAGACTCGACTTCTTTTTATAAAGAGGAGGGCAATGATATATGTATTGTTAACTGGGTTGTAATAAAGAACATATATATAAGTAATTTATAATAATTATAATCAAGTCTCGAGAACAGGGAAATGTTGTTACTGATTCTGACAGAAACCGTGGTGCATTTCAATTTTTATAGAACCTGTAGAAATAGAATGTCGACTTACTGTCTAACCTTTTCTGCTTGTAGCGGATTAAGTTTGGATCTGCGCAAGTCAGCTAAGGGATACAATAGATTTCGCAACCATTCGGAAAAAATAGAACATTTCTTTCTAAAACATATTATTACGCTCCTCGAAGTGAATGTTTCACGATGGTTTTGTGAGGGAAACTGCGAAAGCAATAGTTTAATTAGTACCAATCAGTGATGTTAGGAATTCCGAAAATATTTTAGAATTCCGGTTTCCGGAATTAATTTTTTGTCATTCCGGACATTGACATTGTCCCTAGTACTAACCTCACATTAAAACAGAAAATTAAGTAATTATCCCACTCAAAATCTGTATTTTTAGGTGTAAAAACAAGTATCCAGCGATTCTTCTAACATATTGTGAAAACACTTATTGACAATAGGGAAGCCCTATCATCAGCAAACTCTTTCATCTACTCATGGTAGAATTCAAAGGTAAAGAGATTGTGATTGTGTGAAGAAGATATAAGTCCCATTTTACACTACTTTAAAGTTTGCTAATTACACAGCTCGCTCATCAAATATGCAAATGACATAGTCTCTCAACTCCTGAACAACAAGAAACTGAAGCAAAAACTCTAAAATACATGCTTCATAAAACGATTTACATCCATTGTCGTATTGTGAAAGAAAGTGTTTCACAGATATTTTATTTGCATAATGGGATTTTCCAGTTTTATCCAACTATTCTCCAGGTAGTTGGATAAACATAGAAGTATTCGTTCTCAAATGTTTTAAAATCTTACCTTAGATTCTGTTCTTTGTGTCTCGTAAATAAACTCTAATCTTGCTTAGACAGCGTTCCAAGTTTGTGGAACAGACTAAGAAAGAAACTTAGAAACTTACTTATTTAACAAATAGTCGTGTGATTTAAAAATATTTTTGCGTAATAATTTATTATATTTTAGTGGCGTTTGGCGTAATGATAATGCATTGTTTCTGAAATCAAGCGTCCGCTTTAAATATTATTGAAACATTTAATGTTGCGACAAAATTCACACTGTTTTATTTTAATAGAAATTTCTGACAGACAAATGTTCCTAGAGTGATCAAAATAGTTTTATGTTAAACATATTGTTTTCTGTATAATTTAATAATTTGGGACTATTGAAAAAAGTTTATATACTAATATAAGCGTCTATTATGTTGATGAAAGGCAAGAATTAAATGTTAAAGATTTATTTCAGCATCCTATTGCCATTGGTGCTTAAAATTACGCAATTAAGTTCGGTTGAAAACTGTCCCCAAAATTCGGGATGGGTCCGGCCTGGCTGGAACTTTTGAGTAACAGACCGAGAGCACCAAAACACGCTTCTTTGAATTCGTGAATTGAAACTGCGGGTACCATCGAGCCTTACGTGTCAATAATCTAGCAAAAGAAGTATATTTGTATCGACCTTCAATAATTTTTAGTATTTCCCCTATATTCTTAGAAGACTTGCCTGTGCTGCAGAAGGATTGGGAAACTAGCAACTTATTTATCCCATGTTTCGTGCACTCGAAGATGGAATGTTAGAAAGGAGCCTTCTCTGCTCAGAAGATTCCAGAATGAATGGCCGAAACCCTGCCTCGAAGAAATCTACTATTATTTTGATACGAATGATAAAGCATATACAATACACTAACAATACAATTTTATTTTTCTTTTATGGACAGTTATTTTTTAGCACTATGTATGTATAAGCGAGACTAGCACCATTGCGACAATTTTTCCCACTGGGTTTGCAATGAGAGAATCCCGACCGTATACCGTTGCATAAGTCTCGTCTAACTTGAAACGGTTGCGGATTAATATTTAAATATATTTAATAGTATGGGAAGAGTGGGCTGCTCCGGGCCGCCCATGATTAAACAAAGTAGGCCCATGCCCTTGGCACCCTTGGCGGACCGAATTATTCTATAGATAAGTTTTATTACTGTAGTTTTATTAGATGGAATTGATAAAAAGGCTACTTCCTTAAACACATCGTTGATGTGTGCGTATAACATTCTTCAGATCTTGAATATTTAGGAACTATGAGCGTAAATAATTATACATCATTTTCATTTTCCTTCTATTTATTTAGTATTTTTTATTTTCTTACCTTTGTGCAACATACATTCAGAATATAAATCTTTCCTACCAACAATATCGATTTACTTTGAGAATACTAATTATTTTTGTACAAATCATTAGTATTCTCAGAATGAAATACAGTACTATAGATCCTTTAAATATAGTTCTCGTTTCCATATCTAACCATATTCATACAAACATGAAAGGATTTGTGTTGTTTCTGGTGAGTTGAGTTAGCCTAGTAAAATCATACTTACAGTATGTAAGGTAGTTTTCAATGGTTCCCTTCTGTAAATAGTATATATGTTTATAGTCTAAGTATTCTCTCTGCTAAATAATAATTCCAATTCTTAGGTTTCTCTTTCGTTTATCGTAGTCAAAGCCGACATTACTGTTCGCCTTGATTTAACGTTTACATGCGATGCAAGAGAAAACTATGAAGTGACAGTTAGAAGTTGTGAGGTATATTAAGAGAAGAGAAATGTTACTAAACTAAATATTATAGGTTGATTTTGAACTTTTCAATATACAGAAATGTAGTGATTATACTACGGTACAGTGTCATGGAAAAGGACAACTTTGTCAAGTTAGCGTAAGTGTTTTAACCATTTTTGATAGAATATTTGCTATAAGTTTGTTAAAACATTATCTGTTAAAGTAATACATTAATTTATTTCTTGTAATCGCACATATCACACAATAACTGGAGATTTCTTCGGCGCAGAGTTTCGGCCATTCATTTCGGAATCTTCTGAGCAGAGACGGATCCTTTCTAACATTCAGTCTTCGGGTGCACGAAACATGGGATAAATAAGCTGCTGGTGTCCCAAGGCTTTTGCAGCTACGGGGAGTCGAACCCACAGCCTCAGGTCCTCACGGATTCAGAGACCGCTGCTCTCAGGCCTAGGCCAAAGCACAAATCCAAATGTACCACCTCTAATATTAATTTCTTACAGGACGTCGGTGTTAAAATAATGTGCGAGGCTCTTAAGCACTCGGATACTGTAGAACATTCATCATTAACAGCCATTGTGTTATGGAATAATAGAATAACACATGATTGTATGGAATATTTGTCACATGTTCTAGTAGGTTTAGGCAAATCAAACACAGGACTGAACTGATGAAAACGGGGGGGGGGAGCAGTAGGAAACAGAGTTCGAGCCAGATAGGTGGAGAATAGCGACCGGTCACCAGGATTATGGGGTGATCCGGGACCGCCCCTGGTCAAAACCCGGGCTGGGGCCGACTTTTTGGGAAATCGGCCCGGGCAAGGACCATTTCCATAGAAAATAATCAGCTAGAGGGAATTTCAGAATCTAAAGTTAGAATAGAAAATTGTTTACATCTAATATTTTAGATAAATAATCCTCATGTTGAAACTCTTAATATTGGTTGTAATAGTCTCGGTCATGTTGGCGTTGATCGACTTAAAGAAGCAATTACAAAGAGTGCAAACCTACATAGATTAGGATTACAAAACACAAAAATGAACTGTGAAGGTAAGTTATCTTTATGAGGGGCCGGGCCGGGCATGACGATTATCCTCAGTTTTTTGTGCTACCGCGGCCCGGCTGGTCCGGTGTCTACAATTGAGAGGTATCACTGAACTAGGGCAGACTACACTTTAGTTGGGCCAGACGGAGTTCAAAACATTTCCAGGCCGGCCGGCCCGGCCCGGGTCCGAAATGAATGTCTCAAAATACGGGTTCCCGCCAGTGGCCGTAGCATAGAAACTCCCGGGAGGGTGCCACTGGGCCCAGTCCTTGGCTACTTTCATATTCATCTGTCAATATACGCTGGAAACACACAGTTATTTTTATAAAATGTTAAAAACTGTTAATATACTTTCATGGTTAATAAATAAATAAACTATTTTATATATTTAGCTGCAATACTTCTTGCCGAATGTCTAGCTGATAATGATGCTATGGTACGTGTAGATCTGCGGGATAATCCATCTATAGGTTTGTTCTTAAAAATAAAAAAAATAAAAGAATAAAAAGAACTTCTAAATTTACGGTCTTTTCAACTTCCATGTAAAAGTTCTAGTTTCTCCAGAACCTACAGCGGGCCGGGTCGGGTCCCTGGGAAAAGTTGGCTGGCAGCCAAAACTAGCCAATTCTACCCTTGAATATGAAATATATTTTTAACTAACCTTCTTAAAGTAAATAACTAAACGTTGTTTTCAGTGTGTTTTTTGTATTTTTATCTTTTTTAGGATCCGCCGGTCTTTTGGCTCTTCATTCTGCGATGAAAATGAACCATTCTATAACGCTTATGAACATAGATCAGACATGTGCTATACCGGCATCCGAAAAGGTATTTATATATTTTTATTTTATGTTGTTTTGTTTTGAGTTATGAATTCAGTTGTTTTAATCACAAAAAACTTCTTGTAAACCTTTAATCAGAGGTGGTTATCCCACGGGCCCGGTCTAGTTTTCGACATTCCGGCCCGGCCCGGCCTGGGCACAAAATATCAGTCCGGGCCGGATGCCTACATTTTTTGGACAAAAGTTATCCCATAACTCAGTATAACATTTATCTGCTTATATTATGCGTATTTTTAGTCTTTCGTTTGCGTTTTCTTAGTGTTTAAGTTCTACCTCCTCAATTTTTTGAGAATTTTTTGATTAGTGCATGGGAAAAACAGATCAACTAAAATTTACGAAACCAATTTGCCTTTACTGAATGAAATGCTTGAGTTGTCAATTTCTACAGTACTTTTGCTGTAATCTCGATGGGGCGTAGCCGGTTTTTTCGGAAATCGGCCCGTGCCGAAAATTTGAGAAACGGGCCAGCCCGTCCGGCTTTTTTCCAGCCCTGCTTAGTCACACAAAGTCTGACCTTTTCGATAAAGTAAAAATTGTATTCCGCAAACTGGATTAGTAACGAGCAACCGTGATACATTTTCCCCCATCCCCATGGAGCGGGAATAAAGGACTGTGCTCCCAATTTTAACTTAAAGTTCAATTTTCACTGGAACGCCGCGTCCCCGAGAATGTTCTCTGTCCATTTTAGTTCATTTTGCTTTAAATTGCCTGTATTTATGTTTAGTTAGTTGTGTTGTAGTTGGTTTATAATCTCTACAGGTTCGTGAATATCAGGATGAATTCCGTCGATACTTTGATGAGATTACTGTATTCTGCGAGAGGAACAAAAAGGCGGCGATGGAAAGGCTTGTGGCTAAAACTACAGATGAAGAAGATATAGTCATTGTTAATAAGGAGGATGTGGAAGAAGGTGCGGCATAGTTTAAAGTTTAAAGGCATCGACCTTATGAAGCAAAGCTTCTAACTACTAACCACTGGGCCACCCCGCCCCCACGGATTTTTATAGATATCTTTAGTACCGAGTCCTTAAAATTCAGAACTCTAAATTAAGTCGTACACTTAGAGACCTAAATTCACTAATAATCTTCAATTTCAGCAGTGAACGCCGTTCCCGGTGGTTGCACGGCTGCTCCATGTAGCTCCGCCCATTCTTCCGTTAGCTCCGAACCTCTGTCTCCGTCATCGGAAGCAGCAAACCCTCCTCTACACGTATTGGCACCAATTGTAAGCAAAAAACAAAAACGCTTTGTGAGGTCTACATCTTTAACCTGTGAGGAACACGTGACGGATCTACCGGTGAGTAAAAATGTCCAAAGTTAGCAGAGTTGGTTATCCGGGGTTTCAAAATTTCAAGCAGGGCCGGACCGAGCCAGCTGTGAAAGTTAGGAAAGTTAGTTCGAATTCAAGAGTCTATTGGTTTTGTAAATACTCTCACGGCCAGAAAACCATATTCAAGAACATAGACTTTAAAATAGGGCTTATTTTCCAACGCAGTATCATGAGAATCAGCGGTGTTAAATAATACAGAATGCACTTTTGAAGAGAATGCTCCCAATCATTCGGCTCGTCGAAGTTCGGAATACTAACGGGTCCAGCAGCGAAATCTGAAATGTCCGATATCTGTTGCACGATTCCTGAATTCATTTTTTATCCGATTCTTATTCTGTTTATTTCATTAAAAAGAGCACATTCGGAACTATGCGCGCGATTTTTTTAGAACGCGAAAAGGAACGATCCGTTCACGCGAAAAGGAACTAGTAAACCTAGTACAAATAAAGTAAGGATACGTGCAACTGACTAAATGAATGGGAATTTTGCAAACGCTTCTGAAGCGCGCTATTGATAAAATATGGACGGATGAGATTTTTGTAGCAATATGATGAGCCATGCTAAAGAAGCAGTCCATTATTTCGTTTGCCCGCTTTTGCGAGCCGTCATCAGTAAAGTGCCATTTTTTACGTAACACCGCACTTGATACCACGCTGGAAACCTATGTAGTTTTGCCAAAAACTAAAAAAAATCGATATTTCTTTTTAAGTTCTTCGAGAACACATTGGAGATTACTGTAGGTTTAACGCGATTTGCTTCTTCCTAATGTCCTTCTTTGGCCTTAAAGTTTTTGATCCCTTTTACCAATTGATAATCATATAGATGCTAGTGTGTTAACAAATAGAATGTATGTACCGCACTAACTACAAGAATAGACCTAAAATACTGCCAAATATAGTTCATATCAAGGTAAAGGTTTCCAGCGCGGTAACACGAGCGGGGTGCGGTGTTATGAAAAATGAATGTACTTTTGGAGAAAACGCACCAAGTCGACCGATTTTACATTCATTTTATGTAACACTGCGCCCTGCATGTGATACCGCGCTGGAAACTTAGGTCTTGAGATTGACTATAGATCAATTCATTTTAATCTAGCCCCGCCTCTCTCCAGAATATTGCGCTGAAAGCATAGTTTTTAATACAGATTATGCCAAAAAAAAAGACAGTCGAGAACACATAAATATGACTATGGTTGGCCCAATACCGATAATTACGGGCAGTTACCAGCAATTATCGGAGACCTGCTCGGTAGCCCAATTTTCCAATGGATTGTAGTGATGAGTGGGCTGCCGAGCTGGTAATTGCTGGTACCTGCCCGTAATTGTAAATATTGGGCCAACTAGAGGATATACTTGGCTAAAGACTTAATGTCCTAGTAGATAACTAACAAATATATAGAATCCTTTATGTAGCCTTCAGAAGTTAACCGTCTATAAACTATTATTTAGGAGAGAATTCGAGAAATGTCCGGTTCCACAATGTCATTGGATGAATCTAATTCCGACTCGATGAGGACCATAAAAAGATTCCAAGTTACCAATTATGAACCTCTAACTAAAGGTTGGTATATTTGAGTAGTTAGATCTATAAAATATGGACAGAATGAAAAGTTTAATGTAAAAAGAAATGGTTCAGAAAATAGTCAGTACACAATGATGCTACTATAGCCTATAACAAACAAAAGACCGCTGAGCGCGGTGGTATACGCAGTCTTCCCCAATTGCGTATTTGTCTTTTTCTGGACATGATACAAAATAAAACTAGTATTATAATATTTTTCTGACAACAAACAAAAAATGCGCATCAAACCTTATAATGGAAGTTTAATTTTATCACAGAATGAGCGATTTTGCGACCTTAAACAACAATGCGCACTGCAGTCTTTTTTGTTATGGACTATAGTTGGTTTCTAGAATATGAATATTCTAGAGTACCTTTACTAAACTGTCATTAAAGGCTGTTACTTATTAATCTTATAATTTTTAGCTGCGTGGGGTTCCCTTCCCGCTATACCACAAGCTCCTCCGGAGACTACTCCACAACCAGTTGTAAGGAAACTTAGAAGATTCTCTGTATCGCCTTCCTCATCTACATTTGATGTGTCAAAACCAGCTCAACCTAGTACTAGTACTATACCTGAGGTAAGAATAATACAATTTCCAGGATTATTAAACGACCCAAGCGAAAAAGGTAGATGGTTTAGCCCGGCAGTCGAAGAGGCGGGCCTTATTTTGAGAACTTCGATATGAGAAATCATAAAATGTACGCATTGCATATTTTTGACCCTGCCGGACCGGACGGGCCAAGCCGGAGAGAGTAGTATAGAAACGCCCTGGGCCCGGGCAGCTTTTAGCCTGTCCGAGCAACAAATCTCAACTGCTCGGGCTGCCAAAAACTGCCCGGGCACCCAACCGGGCGTTCCTATACCACGGCCACAGGGCCCGGCCAAAGTTGAGAACAAGGAATACAATTACTTTCTTAAAACTATATTACTTGATTTCAAAACTTTTGATTGTTTTTATGCGAACGCGATTCATTCGAATTGCAATCTAAACAGTTGAACAGACTTAAATAAAAATTAAACCGATTTTAGCTGGTTCGTCCTAAGACTCTAGCTGTTAATATACCCACAATCTCATGTGAAGGAGGCTCTTCTTCAGCTCCTGCTTCCAGTTCTTTGCCGGATTGTTGGAATAATAACCAAGGTATTGTCGAATTCAAAAGTTATAAGGCGCTGTTAATGAAATTGGTTGCAGGATTGTTGCAATATTTTGTCTGAGTAAGGCAGTGCGAAAGCAATTTAGCAATCTGCTGATATCGCGCGCGTAGAATGCCAGCCAGGCGCAGTGTTAAAAAAAGTAATACCGCAGCGGCAGTAATACTTTTAAATCTGACTATAAGAGAAATATTTCGTTTCTAAAAGAGTGTTGGGGCCGTTTCAATAAATTCTTTGTTTTAGGTCCCACCGCGCTCTCGGTGCCTTCCACCTCCACCTTCACGGTTACTGTAGTTCCTCCCGCAGCTACGTTAACTGTTCCGGGACAGGCTCCGCCCACCGGATCACCCAGGAAGATATCTACAGAAAGCATAGATTATATAGTAGAAAGTGAAGAAGAGATGGAACGAGAAGTGAAGACGGTGGTCACGGATTTAGTCAATTATGTGGTTAGTAATGGATAAACTGAGCAGAATACAATAATTAAAGAATGAGGATTTTGAAAAATATTATTGCGAGCGTTTTAATGTAAATGAATAGCATTTCCTAATTTCCATAATAAGTTTAGCTCTCAAAATGGGCCTTGCTCGTGACCCGGTCCGGCTACCTTTTCAAGAAGATCGGGTCATCGCGTCTTGTTTAAGAACTCCGATTAGTTTATATAAATTCTATCTCAAGACCTAGGTTTCCAACTCGGTACCACAAACGGAGCGCAGTGTTATATAAAATAAATGTTAAATCGGTCGACGTGGTGTTCACATTTGCCTCAAATAAAAAACCGTTTAATCCTCCAAGATCAATAAATATTGCATAATATCATTTATGATATTTCAGTGTTACGAAGAACGTTCGCAAGTGGAACGTAAGGCTTCAATCCTTCTGGGTACGTCGCCGTTTGCAGAGCCGAGCGCGAGCGGTTCCGCAGGAAATACACCCTCTACTCCATCCAGGTAAGCTAAAAAAATCTTTTTGATCAAAAGAGTGTTATAGTCGAATTCAAGAGTAATACAGCCGCGTTAATTAATGTGGGTTTGCAGGAGTGTTGCAATATTTTGTCTAAGTAAGGCAGTGGAAAAGCAAGTTTGCAATATGCTGATATCGCGCGCGTAGAATGCCAGCAGGGGCAGTGTTAAAAATGACGAAATACGCAGCATACACGGCCTTATTACTTTTGAATTTGACTATAAGAAGCTTCAATAAGAGATCTTAAGTCGAAC
This sequence comes from Phasmarhabditis papillosa, assembly GCA_034691345.1. NCBI lineage: Eukaryota > Metazoa > Nematoda > Chromadorea > Rhabditida > Rhabditidae > Pellioditis > Pellioditis papillosa. The sequence goes on from JAQGAV010001606.1 coordinate 17,187, forward strand.
TTTTAACTTTAGTGAGGAAGTCCTTGAAATTCAATGGAAAAAGTAAGCTTTATTGATGAAAACCTTTAGTTTGTATATATTTTTACTGTTAAACGGCCTGCATGTCAAATAATTTAAAACTTCTTTTTGTAAAAATGCTGTGGCTTAAAATATGCATGGAACTAAGCTTATATTAATTTTGCTATTAAAATAATAAAAACAACAGCTTATAAATTCTAACATGTTTTTGTTGTGCTTTAAATCATCAGTTTCTTTAACAAAAACTTAACTTTTTGGAATCCTATTATACAAATTATTGGATCAAAGGGGCAGAGCCGCGCGTTTAAAAAGACGGGCCGGGCCTAAATTTTGAAGGGGCGCTCCTAGGTCTGCCCGGTTAGGGCTGGTTGGTGCCGGTACGGGCTGGTGAGGTCACTTTTGGATGCAAAATTACGTTGTTATAATAAATTATATGAACCAGTTCTATGTTGCTACTATATGCCCGGCCCAAGTTTTCAAAATTTTCCGGTTCCTGTTCGGTCCCGGCCTTTTTTAGATTTGCGGCCCTATATTTTCACCCTTGCTGGAGCATTTATGAAACTTTTCAACCCTATGTCTTTGCTAATCTCTTCAAACTCGGAAAGTTTCATACGAACTTTTAAATCTCTCAAAAACCACAAAAACCTAGCTGGATCAGGTCCGGGCGGGACGAGTCCATTTTGCCAAACTCTATACCATCAAAGGTATAATCTGTAACAAGAAAAAGACTGCAAGTTGCGGTGTTAAACAAAGGCTTTCGCAATTACGTATATGGGTTTTATGAAATAAAACCATCGCAAAAAGTTTCCATGATATTTTTCCAGTAATAAGCAATACATTGCGCTTCTAATCATATCAAGAACATCTACTTTCGATGAAAATTGAGCAATTTCAGAAAGCATATTGAACACTTGCATCCTTTTTCTTGTTACACTAGAGCTCCTCAAATGTCTTTCTACCATAATACAAAACCCCTTTAATGCTGTGAAAACCTTTATATAGTCTCTTCCAAAACCTAGACTACATTGCGCCGGCCTCATACGATGCGCGATGTTGCAAATGTTGCATTCAAAAAATTGAAAATTGGGCAATTTAGAATCTTTTTAAATGCAAAGTTTGCAACACCACGCATTGGATGAGGCCGGCGCAATGTAGTCTCGGTTTTGAAACAGACTATACCTAAAATCCCACCATTTACCTAACCTTTTTAGGATGCTTCTGATCTCAGAAGAGCTGTCTCAAGAAGTTGAAGATGACGAGACTGTTGTCTCTAGTGTTATTAGACGCATGATCCGACAAGTTCTACAAAATGAAAAAGATCAATTGTCATCGGAGCGTAAGAAACGGAGCGCGAGAAGAAGTCTTGGTGGGCCAAGCTCCGTACCCGGAACACCAGTTTGAGGGTCTCGAACAGATCTACAGTAACCCGGTTTGTCGGTTTAGGACCGCACACAATTTCCCTTTTCATATTGTCCTTTTAAACCCCGTCATAAGCCTAACACCTCATTATAATTACAATAATACCTCTGGTTTTGTCTTACTAGTCTTCTCAACACGGTGATTTCGGCTAATAACTTATTTGAAACTCAGTAAAAACAATTTTCAATTTTTTACAACGGCGGTTTGTTCTGAATTGCGTACCAAAAATTGAAGCGGGTTGCCATAGTCACTTCAGCCGTCCACTATTAAACTCGGTAACTTACTGTTAAGTTCAACCAAAAAATAACCTACTCCATGGCCGAGCAATATTTTAAAATGCTCGTCATAGTAAAAATGTGGTACGCAACAATACGTACCGTTTTATGTACACAAATTGTCCCTTCTTAAACATAAAGCCTTAGAATTGCGTTAACTCAAATCAAATGTTGCTAATACTTTTATGCTACTCGCCATTTCTGCGAGTTCCCCGCCGGTTCCCCGCGAGTTCCTGGCGAGTAGTGTCTGAGCCTCTATTTTATCTCCGTACTAAATCTCGTCTAACGTCAACACTTGCCAGTTGATTTGTTATTAAATCAACACTTTACAATAATATTTATATTATTATTATTATTATTATTATTATTATTATTATTATTATTATTATTAATATCTTTTCAATATTCTTAATTGTATATACGATCTCCCGTCTACTGTTGTTACATACATACATACTCTCATAAGCGAGACCAATCGTTGCTAAACCTAAAAAATGTATGGTGCAGGGTTATCGACTGGAATTTAAAAAAAGTTTTTCCAACACTTATATAGTCAGCGCCTATAGTAATGATGGAGTGTAAAGAATTCAATGCTCGTCTGAGCCCCTTTTGCGAGCACCGCGCCAGCATCTGGCGGCTGCTCTCCGTATAATATTGTACTTTGAAGTACGCGCGTGCAATTTGCCTGCAAGTGCGGTGTTAAAAATACTATAAATACGCAAGTGACACTCCATTATTACTCTCGAGGCTGACTATATTTAGAAATAAAACCCTTCCAGTTTCCTGAATGACTATATTTTTTCCAAAGTCGATAAACCTGCATCATTATATAGTCTATCTCAAGACCTAGGTTTCCAGCGCGGCATCACCAGCTGGACCCAGTGTTATAAAAAATGATGTACTTTTCAATAAAACGCATCACATCTACCGGTTTTACATTCATTTTTCAAACACTGCGCCCCTCTTGAG
>JAQGAV010001607.1:0-19866 GCA_034691345.1 Phasmarhabditis papillosa
TAGCCCCTATGACACTTTCGCACAGTCTAGGCAAGCATTCTACCACCTGAACCATCGTAGCCCGGGAAATCTTCAGCGTAGTTGTTCCACCTGAGGCTAAATACAGTACAGAAAGGAACAGTTACGCCGAACACCCTTTTATAATAATATTATAATTAATTTAGCTATTGAAAAACGAACTGTCAAGAGAAGTCGAAAATCTGAAGAAAATTCTAATGCAAAGCGGACAAAACTTGAGGACCCTGCTCTTCTAAAGCCCTTAGTGGAACAATCGTCACGGAATACAGTTCCAGGCACTTCACCTACAGATCTTCCTGTAAAAGGTTAGTTGAACTCAGAAAATTAGTACTTTTTATTACTTTGGTATGTGGCGCTGACAAACAATAACGAAACCTAAAATTAGAAAATCGTGAGCTAACCCCAAAACGATATACGAGGTGGGCCGGACCGAAAATTTATAAAACATTTGCCTTCTTTAAGGACCTCACCCGAATGTATCTAAATATTCATGCATATTTAGAATAGTTAATAAACTAATGCATTTAGATGCGAAAATAAAGGAAGAAGAACCTTCGCAAACCAGTTTGAGCAATCCCACATCAAATAAAGTCGCTCCGAACTTTGTTGCCTCATCACCTTCTACGATAAATGTACCAGTCATTGGTGAGGTTTTAATATGGACTTCATTTTATACTCCGTCTTGGGTTGAGAAACTACAACGTCGGGAAAAACTGCGATAATCATACATGTTGAAACATTTCGGTACCAGAACTGTGTAGATATTTAATTTGAATATTGCGGACACGAATCTGTACTTTATCCCGCTAAATTGAGAAACGGATCTTCAAAAAATTGTCGGATTTCTTGCCGTTTCCGATCCGGGCTCAATTTCCGAAAAACTGACCTGTTCAGTAGCATTAATTGGCGAACTAGGAAATTAGAAAGGTTTAAAAGTATATAAGTGCACAGTTTTAAAGTGAACAATCCCTAAATACAGATTCTTCTATTCAGATACTGAAATAAAGCTGGAACCGACCGACGATTCATCTGGAATAAAAAACACTCAGCCAAGAGAAGCGGAAAACGACGAAATGGCCGTCGTGGGCGTAAAGAAAAGTAAAAAACGAGGTGGGTTCAAATATTCATTTGTTTAGGTATTACCAAAATATATTCAGTAAATTTGATCTATCTTCACATAAAAAAAGCTATTCACGTCAATTAGTATGAGCTGTAGTTCTGAAAACTATTTCGGATTTTATAAACTGAAATGTGTCAATGCTCTATAAGCTCTTGGAATGCAAGTACTTTCAATTCGGTACTGTTAGGAGTTGCTAGAAATTTATACCAGATAGCATCATTTCTATATGTAGTGGTCGGATCGAGCCAGCCCTTGTTCAAAAGTTCTTGGAGTGATTTTCTCAATCATCGGGCCGGCCCGTGAATCCCTCCATTGCTAATATGTACATTTCCAGGTCACTCAAGCACTACTACGGTAGTTAAAACGGAGGAAACTAAGGTTAAGGAAGAATCCAGCAACGAGTTAGAAAACCAACCAAGTACCAGCTGTAGGCTAGCGCAGCACGAAAAAGACGAAAATCCACCAACCCAAGTGAATTCAACTGTAAACAATAAGAATAAGGAAACTGGTAAGTATAATCAATATCAACCAATCAATAACAGTAACGAAATTTCTGTTTACCGACCAAACCAACAAGAGACGTTTTCAGATCCAATTGTTGAGATGGCTCCGGTATTACGAAATATCGTTCCGGCAACCCATGAACCAACTCCTAAACGACCTAAACATCACCGAAGAAATGGGAAAATAACCAAATTCCCGAAAGAAGACACGAAAAAGAAAGAAGTAAACGAATCTGAGAATTTGTCGAATATTGTGGATTTGGACGATTGTGGTAAGATTGACTAAATAGTATTTAAAGTAGGGTTGTTTTTTTATCAAGTTATTGGTTGTGTTAGAGTTTTTCAAGTTCAATGTAATAACTCTAGTTTCTACTATTATATCTTTATTGTATTATCTTGCTATTATAGTAAGGCTTACAAGAGTTATTGTTAGATTGATCCATATATTCAAGAGACATTGAGAATTATATTAATTTCAGCTTTTATTATTTTCTGAAACATTTGAAATGCACAAACATTACCTAGCGCTTGTTGCACCCACAACATAATATGGTAAACGGTTTTATAAAATTAGTATAATAACAATTGTGTCTCAAACTTCATTTATTGAAAAGTGTTTCAGCCAAAACAGTTTCGAAAAACACAATATAGAATACCGCTAATGACGAAAGTTATCATTTTTAGATATTTTGGTTATTAAAGACGACGAGAAGACTAATAAGAAAGAAGTAGACAATAATGACCGTAATCAGTCATTTATAAACCTGGACTCGTCTGAAGGTTAGTTAACACCAACATTCCTGTTTTACGTGGTCCAAGGTGCGGAAAGTTCGGCTGGCGCCAGGCCGGTCCCTCCTGAAAGTTGCCCCGCACTATAAACATGAGCTGCACATTAACTAATCATACGAAATATATCACTCACTTAGGAACGTACTCATTGATTACGTAAACTAAGGTTTATTAAAAAGATTACAGTATTAAGACCAGAACAGCCAAGTATATAAAATAAATTAACGTAAAATGTTAGCCACTTATCTTCAAGTTTTTTGTTGTTCAATCTACGCAGTACAAATGTTTTGCTCTAAAAGAAGTTTGTAGTAGTTCGAGAAACATAGTTTCTTTCTGCTTTATGGATTATTGAATCCAGTTATACTCAAAGAAAACTCAGATATGCCTAATTTCAGAAGTTCTTGTTGATAATGACACTACAAAGAAAGAAGAAGATCTTGATGCTGTTTCCATGGTTGCTAATTTGAACCTAGATCAATTCAGTACGCAGTTGAAGTTTGCAACTCAATTTGGTAGGCATTCACGGAAAACCAAAACTGGGGCTAATATTTTTTAAGCAATATATAGTTCTATTCAAGAATAATAATGGAGTGATAAGAAATATTCTCGTTAAAAACGACTTTGAAAGTATTCGAAAACCCGAAATATACGCAAAATTTCCGTAAAATACACAAGTAACACTCTGTTATTCCTCTTGAATCACACTATATATGGCTTTGATAATAACAATAATCAAACCAGATTAACTTAATTTACACTTTTCTTCAGGTATCCAACCCTCTACCTCGACGAAAGTAAACATTGAGAAACCTATCTATATCGCAAGCACGCAAGGCAAAGCAGATCAAGAAAACCTGGAACAGATTGCAAAGAAATATTTACGATCAGAGGTAACTTTCATAGTAGCTTTTGGTCAAATGGCGAAAGTGTATATTATATACAGTGTGTTTCAAAACCTAGACGCCATCGCGCCGCCGGCCTTGCCTGATGTGCTGTGGTGCAAAATTTTGCTATCAAAAAAGTTCTTGAATACTTTCATTGAATATCTTTTAAGTAAAATATACTTTCAATTTTAAATAATTGTAAATTCAATTTTAGAAACAACCGTTCGAATTCCGCAAAGAAGATGCGTCCCGAAGTGAGGCGTTCCAGATTATTGTAAAGGCTCAACTAGGAGTGTCAAAAGGAAGAACTGAACAGGTATATAAATAAGGGAAATGCAGAGTTACAAACTTTTAATATGGGAAACTTTAAATTTCATTAACAGCAGAAATTGGATTGAAACTAGCATCTAGTCTGTTTCAATGAAATATGCTTCCAGCGCATTGTTGTGGAGATAGGCGAGGTTAGATTAAAATGAATTTTGTACAAAGGGTCTCAATTCTTTCAATTTTACATTAATTGTTATTCAACCTCCTTGGTTTATTGAATTTTATTCCTCCTCCGAAAGTACGAGTATCAATTATAAACGAATAACAAATGATAATTTTTCTGTTTTTAATTGTACTTTCTGAAAATAAAAATTTATTATTATTCAACAGCGCATGTCCTCAGGCTACTATAACTAGCCACAGATACATATTATAAGTAGGGAACAGCATAACTATAGTCCAAAACAAAAAATGACTGCAGTGAGCGGTGTTGCTTAAGGCTTCGAAAATCGCGCGTTCTATGGCAAAATTACACTTCCATTCAAAATTACACTTCGATGCGCAATTGTTTGTTTTTTGTCACAAAGCTATTATTGTATTAGTTTTATTTTGTTTCATGTCCCAAAAAAGACAAATATGTAATTGCGAAAGCCTATCTATTCCCCCGCGTTCTGAGGTATTTTGTTTGTTATAGACTATATGCAAGTTGAGAAAAATGATTCAGTTTTGATCGGTAATTGGGTCTACATATTCGGTTAAGGATAAGTATGTTTACCTGAGAAGAGACCTTACCAATACTATTAGAAGTATAATATTTACCTTCTTTTCTATACATTCCCGTAAAATAAAATATATATTCTAGAAACCGGCTGAAGCAAGAGTTCTGCAAGCCGTCTCCGCTGATTTGAATTTAAAAGATAACCGTCGTGCCTATATGGCTTCTAGTTGGGACATTAAGGAATTGCCGCGAATTCCATTTTTTGAACAGTTGCTCCAAACAGTCGATGAAAGCATAACAATTGAGGTTAGTTTTTGAGATTTTGACTTTTTCTTGCAAGTCAACTTCAAAAGTAAATAGACCGTTTTAAAAAGTTTCAACATTTCCAAACACTTTTTACTTTCAAAGTTAGCAAATCGCGCAATTTTTTAACAAGCATACGCAAAAGATACGGATTCTTCACTCTTTAAAACACTATACCTTACTAGAACCCTACTTGAATATCATTTTGAATATGTTGAAGAAAGAAGCTAATTACTGTTTGTATTATCCTTAAATAGAAAAGTTCTTTTGTAACATTTTGTTTCCCTAATAAAACACATTGTCTCTGAGAGCGGTGGATAACTTGATATGTTTTATAGGGACTAATCACTCTAAAAACATTTATTCAGTAAACACTCAAAATAATACTTTATGCTTATAAATTGTTCCAGAATTGCCTCCAGTTCCTTCGACCGTGGCTGCTTCGATGCATTGTTTTCGTTTCGGATTCTTCTGGAAATTTGACTAAACATTTAATTTCGGAAGAAGCAACACCAGCTACCAAGTTCTGTGCTATTAAAGTCAGCAAGGAAGATGGGAAATTTAAACTTGAACTCTTGAAAGAAAGGTTGTAGATGAATAATATTGATTGTAGTTATAATAATAACTTTACGGGTATTTTTATGTATTATTAGTTATTTGTTGAATAAATAGTTTGTATTGGTCTTGACTTTCTTAACTTAAATAATTAGATAATTAAGTTTAGGCGCAAAAATGGGTTGTTATCCCCGTATTACCGGACCTCCCAGCATATATATAACATGCCAAAATGGAATCGTCAAAAATACGGCACTTTTTTGAACTGTGAATTGTTGCAATCACCTTTAAAATAGTTGGTTTTTGCCGACTATAAAATTTAGTACGATAAGCATAACGGATTTGGGCTATTTCCAATCCTAAACCGACTTTTTCGCTAAATGGTGCTGTAATCGGGTACGTGTACCTATAACGGTTAAGGCACTAGTAGTGAAAGCAGCCGTTCAACTGGTACAAAAGTGTCCGTGGAATCATCCGCGAAGCGTCCTCCATTTAGCTTGCGCCCCAGCCCTACACTTTTAATAATATTAAAACTATATTTGTTTTTGTAATTGTTTTTACTAGTTCTTATTCGAACTTCTTTGTAGAATGCTCAATTCATGGTGACCATGCTAATCTTCTCTGTACAGCAAATGCTTGATTAAACGGCATTTCTTGCATAAGTTAGGCCTTAATTGACGGCGGTGCATATCCGATTAGGGACTTTACTGTCTCTTTCATAAGTTTTAAGTAGATTAGAATACTAAAGAAGTTACCGGTATCTTGTTTATACTGTTAGTTCCATTTGGGCACCTAGGCCACTTTTATCTTTCTATTCGGGAATTTGCTGATTCGATTAATGACACAATTAGTTAAGTAATCCTTTATGTAAACATAACACTGCAACGTGTTGATCCTGTTAAGATAACAATAAAATCACATGACGCTATATCTGATTAGACTGACGTGCCAGGTTAAGCAGTTTTAATCGAACTACTTTAAGTATTAATAAAGCTATAAATACTTGCGAAAATCATTGTTTCGTCAAAAATTTCTAAGATTCTTTAAATCTTTCTTGAATATAATAAAGCAACCGATAGATACTATTAGTTTGTTCATTCGAATATTTCTGGTACGCTTCATTTTTAACTTCAACCAGCTAATTTAAAATTATTAGTCGTACATCGAAAGTGTTCGTAACTTTAATCGGTTTTGAATGCTGCTTCTGAATATATGTTTGTTGTCTTAAAAATGTCTAGTTAAATTCTTGAAAAATAAAAAAGACGAAAAAACTGCCTTTCTATTGTTTGTAGTGTGTTTATATCCTATGTGTTTATAGGATAGATAGTACTAGGTCCTGTAACGTTACATCTTTTAAAGTATACTAACGCGGACTAACAAAAATACACCGTTCTTACTGCTACCTAAGCTTTATGAAAATTTAAAAGAGAAGTACTAGCATTTTTAGTCTTTTTATTTGTAACCGAAACAATACTTAGTAAACTATATTTGTCATTTCTAATCTTTATGACTTGAACAGAGAAGTCGACCAATGCGGCGTTGGTGTGTTAATTTCATCGCCATTCAAATGAATTTAGGACATTTTACAAACCACAAAATCACAAAACGAAAGCAAATATTAGCAACTTTTAGTAGAGGTTACATTTAGTTTCATTAATCGACAGCAGGTTTTGAATCAACAACAAAGTTGAAAGAGTAATCCACAGCTAAACTCTGAACATGCTTTTGCAAAACATACGCTCGTTTCCCACTCTAGTTTGTCCTTTATAAAGATTGTCTATTGATTTTACAAAACCTCAATCGCATGTAATTGGAGTAAAGTTATGAGCGAAGGAACTATGAGAACTTGAGAGTTCTAATAATAACAGTTGCTTAAATTGTACATTTTTCAATTTAAAGCCCGTCAGGTTCCCTCAATTTTTTATCAAGCCTTCTATACGTTCTGAATTAAGACTGACTCAGTATGATATCAATTGCATTGGTAATGATTTGTGTATAATCGATGTACAGTTTTATGAGCATTTCGCAGGCAATCAACGAACAACTGATACTAGTCACAAACAAAAGAAACTTTGATCGACTCATCATAGATAAAGTATGGATGGACAGATCAATTTGTTCGCAAGCAAGCCGGTGTTCAGCCTATTTTAGTTGAAACGATGTAACAGTCTAACAATAAGCTGAACAAAACAGAATCCGCTTCGTCAGTTCTTATATAAGAATATGTTCAACAAATAGGATTCAAAAAGAGATTATAGTATAAAAACCAAAGAAAAGAAAGTATGAATAAAGTATATACATCACGATGCTTTCTAATACTTCAAGAAGAGAAATGTTTTCATCACGGTTTTGCTCATTTTCTTATCAGAGATAAATGCAATCTTGTATTATTTCTATCGTTAAAGGAGTCTTGCAAGACATTGCAGATACAACAACATTCGCGGGAACACACACTTTCTTTTATTACTCGTGGTGCAATAAAGGATTAAAACAACAGAACTGATATGCTACTTGAGTACAGATCTCTTGATTTTTCTGTTTCAAACAGAAAAATATTTTCAAAACCCATGCATCATGATACTAACACAAATTTCTTCTCCAGAAGGACGGAAACCATTTATTTAGATGACGAGGTAAGCGGCTGATTATTGAAGCACCGCACCCCAAAATATTAGGGAGGAGCTCTCGTTATCTTTGGCTCATTAATAAAAAGACCAACTCGACGCATATTTCACTATTTTATTCACTATTCTAACTAGTCAACAAGAACTGTTAGAACTTGAGCGCTACTTCAGATATACTGTAGCGTAATATAATGTTGCCTAAGACAAAAGTTCCACCAATTCTATTGATATATCGAATATATTCATTATGCTCAATGCTACTTCTTTGAATGGATCCACTCCCAAAATTTTCAGTGCCGACGTTTCCCTCTCCTTTTTTCCTCCCGGTTTTATGAATCCTAAGCCTTCTCTTGCCCAAATTATGTGTATAATCGATATACAGTTCCGAGCTCTTTGCTAACAATCACCAATCAACTAATAATATTCAGTAATCAAAAAAAAGAACTTTGTTCGACTTATCTTACAACAGAATAACACTATGCCAGGGTGGGGGTGCATCATTTAAGACTTCGAAAACCGTTTTTATTACGGCCTTTTGGAATTTTTTTGTTCCAAAAGCAGCCAGCTGCAGTAACAGTTGCTCGATTTTCTTCTAAACTTTAACACATCGGTTAGTTTGCAACCATGCCGGTATCCACGTTTAGCGAAAACGATTCAAACCGATATCGGTCCAAGCTGAGCAAGCCAAACGCCTGGCCGGTTTGGCTTAGACCAGGTGTGAGCAACTTGGTTCTTCTTAGATTTATAAACTCTCATGATGAAACGATGAAGTCGCACAATTGACTCTTGTGTTTGTCAGACACCTATGCAGGATGAGCTCATATCGACATATGCAGAATGATTCTGGGACGAGTCTGGCATATGCAGAATTATAACACCACCCAGTACCGGACTGTAAGTTCGGTAAAGATTTAGTTGAGCTTCTGGGGCTAGTCGGTAGACATGATTTCGAATAGAATCCTTAGTAATGTTTCATTTTACTTGATCCTATTTTCTTAAAGCATAGTTGGTTTTGGTGCGCCTGGTCACGCAACTCGTCAAGTCAAAGAGGTGCCCAAATCTATTTTTTTCTCAAATAGTTACTTTATGTTATGATAGCGGTTGGTCAATGTATCTTCTTGATAGATGATTCTATTTACGTGTCTTCAACATAGGAAGGGACGAGGGGTGGGGGTTACGTCGTTATCTTAGTTTTCTTTATGAAAAGTCTGATAAGGCAATAACAGTGCGCGTCATAAGTATATACGCACCCCCACAAATCAGTGTTACCAGATTTAAATGAAAGATATGAGGTTTTAGACAATAAATATAGTTTTTAGCGCTGTTTTTAACCCTAGAGCCAAAATATTATCACAAATACTTTTTAATTTTAGTTACTTAGAACATTTTCAAATACCTATGAGGTTTTAAACCTCGTCATAAGTATATACGCACCGAGTGTGCTAACGGCATAACGCTAAGGAAAAGCATGCTAGGGTAGTTTTTGTTATTAAAAAGCATTGGTTAGTTCATAAACCAACATTCCAAGAGGTTCCCACCTATCTGCTACAGAACTTGCTCAAATTGATGTCCTGCACAAGAATGGAAAGTCAAACCGTGAAATAGCTCGAAAACTTCGACGTAATTCACGCACTATCGACCTTTGTTACATCCTGGATTAGGTAAATCCAGCTCCGGATTTACTAATAAGAATCTCGTAATAACCCGGCAAGCCCGGTAAACGTTTTCACCAAGAAAATTTTCTACAGTTTTTATCCTGCGCTGTGGCCTATAGTTTGGAGTTTCTTTCGACTGAAAAGCAGCCCATGTTTTGAGGAAAAACTGGCCAACCGTTTCAATCCTGGGTTCCGCACGGTAGTAGGCCCGATTAGCGTGCAAAGCAACTCCACTCTACAATTTAGCAGGCTCGGCCCTTTCCATCTTTTGTTTTTAACAAGGACTAGTGAGAGCCAACTAACGAGCATCTACCGTAATCGATTTTATTTGTCAGCAATTTCAAATTATCAGGTGTTCTTATTAATAGCGACGTATGCTGGCGGCTTCCTGTTTGATGTTTTGGTTATAATTTTAGCGGCTCAGCTCATTTGATGTTGTTAGATTCAGTTGAGAGACATGTATTTGAATTTTGTAACTGTTTTGTAACGTTTGTAATATTACTGCCTGCCTTGTTTAGAAATTAGTAACGATATTTTGTTACTTCAATATTCCGTACGGTAAAGATATAGTCAGCTCCAAGAGTAATGACGGAGTGTAAAAAATCCAATGCTTGTCTGAGCCCCTTTTGCGAGCACCGCGCCAGCATCTGGCGGCTACTCTCCGATCAATATTGTATTTTGAGAGAATGCGCGTGTAATTGGCTTGCAGGTGCGGTTTTAAAAATCCCAAAAATACGCAAATGACACTCCATTATTACTCTCGGCGCTGACTTTAGGCTTCCGTAAACCCCTTTGCGATAGATCGGTATCTCACCAGTACTAAGTCCACATTTAACCAAGTAGTAAGGTAAAATAGAAAAAAGAACGTATACTACATTTTGTTATGTCAATAACTCTTATTATATTTAAAACCTATTCACTGCATACACTAATTGAGCTGATGGCAAGTTTTACTGTCAGGATCACGGCCCTCTCACTGGCTGTGCGCAGCTCTCCGACCACTAGAAGTTTCTAGGTTTCGCGCGCTTTTCTTATCGCTCTATTGAATGCCTGGAATGAGAGCTGTTGTTAAATGATGTCGCTGTAACTGTTCCATTTCGGATGCCTACATCACGCGCAAAGGTGGCGAAACGAAACAGTTCTTACAAAAACTTTTGTATTTTTCATATATATATGTTCCCTTCAAATAAAAACTCTTTTTTTCTAGTTTTTCAATACTTCCTACGTGAAACATCCTCTTTTTCACTTTATTTTCACAGGTTTCTGTAATCTTGTATACAATATACCACCGCTAGGTGTTGATCCGCTCAAGATAACAATAAAAGTTGGCGCCAATTTATATACTATTAGGGAATTGTGTATATTATAACAGTAAAGAATATATTCATACACCTGCTTTTAATTTCAAACTGCAGTTAGAAACTAGGCCTTATCTAAATTCCATCCTAGTTCCGAATTTGTTTCCTCTTATAAACATATGTTATTCATTCTTTAAAAGCTTGATGAGTTTGGTTTGTTATAGACTGAAAAGTAAAGTATTATGTTTTATGTGTATTGTTTAAGAATCGTGTTTCTTACTTAATTAAGTTTTCAAATGTTATGTTAGTATTTTGAAGGTAATGCAGGAAGGCCAAATCGAACTAGCTCAACATCGTATGCTGAGATTGCTACCGAATGGTAGTACTGTTTTTCTGAGACCATTGCTGGATTTAGTCGATTCTGTAACGATGAGATGGTTCATGGAACAACACTTTGTGAGTTACATAAACAAGGGTCACCTACCTACTAAAAAGATGAACTTTTCAGAACCTTTCAATTATGTACCAACTAAAGGTAATATTGTAAATTGGCGTACTCGTAGTTGTTTACATGTATTGTTTTCCGTTGACACAGGGACGGCACAAGTACCAGTCCTGGCTCCGGGCCTCAATGACTTTTACAGTCGGATTCAAAAGTAATACCGCCGTGCAATCTGCGTATTTTACCATTTTTAACACTACAGCCGCTGGCATTTTGCGCGTTCGGAACCTGCTATTGCAAGTTCGCCCTCATTTCATATGTCGTAGACAAAAATTTACTTGTGCGCCTGCGCCTAATCTAATTTTACACGGATGTACTACTCTTGAATCCGACAATGCATGAATTCCCCTTATTTTGCAAACCGGCCGGCCAGTGAAATTCCAACGGATCCTTTCATGAATCATGTTTGCATTTAGTTTCAGCAGAAGTCCATATCACTAAAGCGTATCTATTTTTTTAGGATATCAGTGTTCACTTTCACGGATCGTCACCTGAACAGATCGACATGTTTTGTATGTATTTGGAATATCTTAAGGAATCTGGAGGAAAACCTTAGTGAGTGGAAAGTAATTAATAAAACAGTAATAAAGCAATTGTAATAAACAATGAAGCAACTGAATAATCTGTTAGATTAGAAGGGTAATTCATTAAGCACCAATACGGGATCAGTTTTATGAATACTATTCTTAAGACTTAAGTTTAAGGCAGCGTGCCAGGGCTGGAAAAGGCCGGGCGGGCCGGCCCGAGCCGATTCGGTCCGTAAAATTCCCAGCCCTGTAGCGTGCTACCCTGGGAGTAGAAGCTAAAAGAAGTGGATCGGTAACCATTATGTTAAGTCTGAAACATTTCAAATTATTTGCGTTATTCTAACTCTTTCTAAATAAGTCAATAATTTTCCCGTTATATTTTCATTCAGCACTATCGCTGATGGATTCGAACTTCGGTTTCCCCGTTCTGGTGGGCTGCTTACTATTCACTGCGAAACAGATGCCACAGATCGTCCGATCGAACAGGTAAGCAACAGTTATTCACAACAATAAATACGCTAACTTTTGTCATCAGAATCTGGGCTACTATTTTTTGTGTAAATGAATCACCACCCCCCCCCCCCCCCCTCGAATTAGTTGACAAAGTTATTCAGTTAAGAGGCTAAAATTACAAAAAAGGCACTACATATTGTAGGATTTATTGTGCCAATTATAAAAACTGTACGAAAATTGCATTTTATAACTAGCAAAATACTGAATAACTGCAAAAAGTCATATAGGATTGGGTTTTTAAGGCATGTTTGGTAGAGTGCATATATACATCATAACTTTTAGGCAAGAAATAATATAAACTGGTATTTTTTGCAAACAATACGAATAAGTTACATTTTTCAGTTTTTCGTGGAGAGCATTAAATCACCGACGCCCTATATAGAGAAAGTCCAACAAAGGGTTCATCAGGAAACAACGTTTCCCGCGTTCACTGGTCTTTCTAAGCTTTAGGTTTCTCGTCAGGGATGTTCTAGCCCAGCTTCATATAAAAGTTTTAAACTTCTGTTAAAAAATATCTTTCATTTAAATGTTTACTACTGGGCCAGAACATTCCACGCTCTTAAGATATCTTACACATTTTTTTTCCGTAATTCGTATAACCAGATACTTTCTACATACATTATCACTTATTTAGCAAACTTGGGCGTTCTGTCACGGTAGCATGTGTCCCTGTCGGGGCCGGGCCGGTGCCTTTCAAATCTTATGGATGGGTTTGGTCCTGGCCCGATTGTGGGCGCAGTTACCGGAAAAGGCCTCCCAACCCTACTACTTACTTGACTTCCGTTTACTTTTTCTCTCTCTAAATCTTATTTACTATTACTCTATATATATCTTTATTTATATTCAACCAGTATTGTATTGTCGTTTAGAATTGCATATTGTATGTATACTAACCCCAAAAAACATTAAAAAACAAAAACTACAAAAAATTAGTTTAGAATAAATTAGTTACTAGAATGAATGTTTCCGCTGTGCCCATTTAAGATAAATTAGAATATGTTCAACAAATATTTAGCTATCGGGGCTATTCAAGGGGTTTTGTTTCACAAAGCACTTTTGGAATGGGGTCCCGATGTCAGAAACTCTACCACAAAATATAGTCTGTATTAAAAGCTACGTTTCTAGCGTAGCGAATTGGACAGCAGCGATGTTACATAAAAATGATGTACTTTTGAAGAAATCAAAAACTTTATTGAGATTGAATGAGGCATGTCACGTAGGGTAACCATCATACTTTTGAGACAATGGTGGAGACCCATATCAATCGATACAAGTTGTCGAGTAGGTATAAGGAGGATCAGCAGATGGAACAAATACCTACCGGCTGATTATACACAATGAACATTAATAACCATTTGAATTGTTATGTTAACCTTTGTAAATCATAGCAATCTTATTCATAGGGTCTGGGAATCTTGTCTTTGAGCTGCATAGTCCAAGGTGGGGCCCCAAAACGGCTGATTCTTGTTGGCTACGATCGTAGTCGTTGTTATGAAGTACTGTATTCACCTTGGATTTACTGTGATTTACACAAGGTCCGGGCTCTTTTTGAGCATTTTAGTTTTTGCCTTCAATTTACATTGGTCAAAATGTTATCCCTACAATTATTTTCTAGTAGATTTGTATTCTTTACACTAAGGTACTCTCCTAAATTCAAATTATACTTAACAAGTTTTAAAAAAAAGGCCATTGCTAAATGTACCCCAGGTTATGCTTTTTTTCTCCTTCGGAATATATATATTCTGTTGCTAACTAATAAAAAATTATCATACAATATAGTATTGGTAGAAATAATACTCTCCAAGGGCGCCCGACATTACTTATTGTGTTCCTTCTTATGATGCTATATATTCGAGGAGTATTAATGGAAGCGGTCTTCTTAAAAAACTTCAACTTCAAACGGGGCATCAAACTAGTGCGAGCCTCAAACACTTTAAATATAGATATTGTTTTAATGCCCGGCCAGCTTGGCAACTCTACCTACAGAAAGCCTCACACCATCGCAGCTGAAAAAAGAAACATATATCTTGTGGAGGTAATTCATAGGTAATTCGTTCAGCCATAATTGAATGGTTTTTCCAATTCTGGTATGGGGTAGTCTCAGCCTATAATAAAAAGATAAACTGATTCTCATTGCAAATCTATCTATCCAAATTATGAAGAATAAAGGTAAAAATTAATATGACCTTATGTAACTACCTTGACACTGCACATATCAAAATTCGTAGGACCATTATCAACAATTTCATGATCACGCCTTTTGGTATCATTGCTCGATCGATCAATGCAGAGCCATAGAAATCCTCGGTTGAACGATCCTATCAAAAGTTAAATTTCATATCATTTCGACCACGATAACATTCACATCAATAATAGCCAAATTTATTCGTTTTGAACAAAAATATAAAATGTATGTAATACGAATACTAAGAAAGTGTTTAAAAGAGTTATGGTGAGGAGAGATATAAAGCAAACGTTTACAAAATTATAAAACGATAAGTAAACAATTATTACAAAATAGGTAATGCATGAGTAGTTAGTGAGTTAGTGAACAAGAGTAAAGTAGACTAACAATAGTTACAAACAAAATAAAATATGTACAAAGAGTTACCATAGTCTTAAATCCATAGCGTGATCAAAGCGTACCTAAAAATAACATATACGTAAGTCTTAACAAGAAATAGCAGAAATACATCAAAGAGTAAAGAATCACCCTTTTTTCGACGTCATCAAATTCTTGCCAGATCTGAGTATCATCATCTGCAGCAGAATAGTACTCAAATCGTCCTTCATAGTAGTCATTGAGTTCATATCGGCCCTGAAAAAAGCAAAGATAATCAGTGTCATGCAAACGGAAATATTTTCGTGTGTCGAGTTTTTATATCTAGTTACAACCTGATAAAAGGGTACTAACTACAATATAACCACTATGTTGCTAAATTGCATACAAGTGCTATAGCAAAGTGATACAGACAAGTGTATCACGTTGATAAATTCTAGTAACGCAAGGAGCGACAGACGTTGGCTATGGCCAACATTTCTTATGCAAGGGGGTCGTATTTTCAACAAATTTTGAAAGATTGGTGGAAAGAAAATCAAATCAGAGATGGGGAGAAAGCTTTTAACTATGCAAGGGCGTAGTTTTTTTCTTTCACCGATTAGCTATCCTAGCCGACGGGTCATTTTGAAGAAATTGGTGGGAAACACATCGCCCCTTCTTGTAGTAACGCGATACAGACCCGTCGCAAACTACGACAACGACCATAATATGGTTATTAGGAACCATTTCAAAGAATAAAGCAACTCACATTCGTAGATCCAATTTGATCGATGCGCAGATCGGACGAATGACCGCTTTCACTGTCAGAGCTGAATATGTAAATTTGTACGAATAAGTCACATGTCCAACCTCATATATAAAAAAGGCAGCGCTTCACAGTCGGTGCCCGAATTTGCATCCATCAGATTTGGCATACTGTGCGAGCGGACAAGAGCAAACTGGTTTGAGCTGAAAATTATTTGTCACTTTATCAAAATCAAATTTTCAACGATAATATTAGAATCATTGAATTAACCTACGCTAAATCACTATTCTCCATCCATTCCTGCGTGATTTTTCTCAGCGGTATTTTCTTCCTTCGACCTCGCCTATCGCTCGCCCAGTATGCGTCTGGCATCTTGACGTCGTCCAGCTTACGTCTGAAAAATGAAAACTTGAGCTATAACATTATTTGAGTGATTACTTCAATTGCTGATCGATGAGGTAGGCATTCCATTCATCCTCTGGAACTTTATGCCCTTTTCTCGGCTGAAACAACACAATTGGTAAGCACTGGCAGAATGAATTACTCACCTTGAATGCAACTGGATAAGCTTTTGGCTCATTCCAGAGACGAACCTTTCTCTCGCAAATCCAATGAGGTATCCATTCGCCGTATCTGTTAAAGACGATTCTTCTGAAACCGAGCGCCTTTTTCTGGGCAGTCTTCGCACGAGCCAATCGCTTTTCCTGGCGTCTGGCTCGACGACCACGGCGAGGTCTTTTCATCCAGGTCATTTACCTACAAAGGACTCAGTGTTTGATAATATATAATATATAACATAGAAATGTATTAAACATATTTCAAAAATAATATAAATTCGTTTTCAAGAAGAGCGCAGGCTTCAACTGTTGTTGCGAGCAGTGGCTGAATGGGTCCCGCAACGGCGAAGAGAATTTGAACGTCACTTGTAATTGTTTTATAAATACTTATAAAATAATTCAACCACTATAATTCACATGTCTCATAATTTGGATAGATACATGTTTTTCGCTTAGTTCTGCTGGTTAGCGGTATGCATTGTGCATTGTGTAGTTTCGAGGGGAAACGATTCAGAACAGTAGTGAAAAGTGGATGGTAAGTATTTGCAATTCTAAACATGTTAAAATTAGCGTAGCAAGAACCGTTGCGTTCTCCTGATAAAACGGAACCTAACGTATACGTTATTGTATATTGTTGACGAGGGAAAAAATGTAGACCATGTTTTGATCTTCATAGTTTATTGGTTCTTTTTTCAGCGTTCGGAATACAATAGTAGTAGTATTTTGGTGGCCCATCACTGATATACTGGAAATAGTAACAACATCAAACATAGAAGTTCGTACACTTTTAATACAAAAGGCTTATATTTAATATATGATGGCATATTTTTCATTTTTAATATGTTCTGCTACATTTACAACATTGGCGGTACATTTTGATAGAGGGTCATCGAAGAAAACAATCTGGCTAATGTCTTGCAATTCAGCACGCTTCTGCATTCTATATCCGAACACGAACCCATCAAACCCGGGTACCTGAAACCGTCCTCACTCAGTAGTGAAAAAAATGTAGTCCAGGATACTCGTCCTGAACCGAGAATAAAAATTTCCTCTCCCGCATTCTCATCCTGCAACATACCCATTCGTCTAAAACCCATTTGCTCTTTTCTTGGATGTACAAACATCCCGGTGGAGCACCCTTTTACCTACGTTAGCATATCGTGGTGTACCCGTTCCAAGATTAGAGCCATTTTCTGGTGTATTTAGCACAGTTTCATTAATTCATTGTTCAAATTTAATACCATTACTGCTCTCAGATCCCCCATTCCTAAACTATCGAATCTCCAAATCCCTGCAATCTCACCCGGTTCTCGTAATGCTTTTCCCATCACCTGATCATTCACGGGTCATTGAACTTAAATCCGCTAACAGCTAGGCGGCTAGCCACCGCGGCACTTTTCTTCTTATTTCAAACAGTTCGCTAATGTTTTTATCAAAGGCAGAAACGGGATGCTCTTATCCGCGAGATTAGCGCCGATTAGGCTAGTGAGAAGCCCGGATTTATATCCGAGAAGGATAAGAAAAATGCGGAAGTCTTAGGTTTTATTTTGTATTGTTTAAACCAAAACCTAGTGGGTAAACCTTTTTCACAAAAAATTCGAAAAATGAAGATGAATGGTTGCCCGCAAGGTAATAGTAAGATGTGGGAGTGGAAATACACCCTTTACACAAAAAATAATATTTATGTTAACAATTTAAAAAAACATTAAAAAAGATAAAAAGATAAAAATTCTACATTTTAATCTTGTAGGCCTTTATGGCTTCGGCCCGGCCCGGCCTCGGTTGAGGCCGCCCTGAGAGGTCTGCCGGGACCAGGTTGGATGGTCGATCACCGTGTAACTTTAGTTTGTTACCCATATTGGATTGTGTATTGGAGTGGTTTTCTCAATCCACTATCAAATGTTACCTAATTGTGGTAGTCCCCTTCAACACCTCGGGGTTGAATCCACTCATGACTCCGCCCCATTCCTTTATCGCTCTTTATCTAGATATAGCCCAAAGGATCGTTGTGGATGAACCCCGTCGCTGCTTAGCTTTGCTAATTCAACCCTTAAGCCCTAAACCGTCACTGACGCATATCAATTCAAGGTTTAGAAACCTTGTTATTTGGCAAAAGTAGAATATAATAGTGTCGTTATTTGTGTAAGCCCCATAGTGCAAAATGAGATACATTCCAGTGCACACTTTAGATAACGTTTAATGCCTAACTCAATTCTCCTGTAAGTTGCTTTTTTCTTTATTAATTCTGACTCTAGTGTATTGGGTCATAAGAGGGCAAATTTTACTTGTATGAAAAGCAGTACTGCTTGAAGCCTCAAGTTGAAGGTATTGAACATTTCGCAGCAACATATATACATCTTTGTATTGTTGTCGGTATTTCAGCTGCAATATAAGTGATATCCATCCCATATTCTGAATACGTACAGGGAAGTCCCTGTGAACATTTCGTAACAAGGCGACTTTCAAACCTCAATTCGCAAAGATATGCCATTTTTATAAAGCCTTCAGCTGTTAATTTTAATTATCCCTAGGAGTTTCCCATCCACAAACCATATATCCCCTGATTTCCAATCGTATGCTTGGCACGAATGCCTGATCTCGCTCCTCTTTCGGCTTGTTTACGAACAATCCTTTATCCATTTGTCGAAAGATTGATAGTTTGTCTAATGTCATAAGAACTTCTTCTTCAGTTTTAACAAACCCGGTTCTGTATACGTTTATTTCAGAATGATTACACTAGTATTGCTTTGTTTGGCTACCCCAACAACCGCGTTTTTCTTCGGAGGTATGATTTCTACGGCTAAATAGAATATCACACCAGCTTTCGGCTAATAAGTCAAATAAGTATGATTTGAATATAGGAAATGGGACATTTGTTATATCGCTACGGCGTAGTTATGGCTGCAGTAATCATTATTTTCCTCAAAGAGAATGTCTAAGTTAACATATATATAAAAAGTATACGGTAAAAATGAATGCTTGCACATGATACAGACGTATCCGCAATAGTGCTTGAGGAACTGACAGAGATAGAGAGATATTGTTACATACTATTACGAATAAAGTATACATATATATATTATATATATATATATATATATAACAACCAACCAACACGATGGATGTTAATCTTCCATGAACCTTTTCAATAAGAAAAAATTATAAAAGAAAAAATTGAAATTTTCAATAAGGTCACAGGACATAGACTATATAATATTTTAGTGGTCACAAGTTAAATTAATCACTTCTAGGCGCTGGTTCCGGTTGTGGATGTCAGTCCGCTTGCCCTCCTCCAGCTCCACTGCCGGTATGTTCTCCACCACCAGCTCCAGCCTGCCCATCTTACCCTCCATGTCATGCTGTTGTTCATGGAGCCAAGACTGCTCAAGCAAGCCCGCTACCTATGCCAGATGAATTGGAATTGGTAAGTATGCATTTAAATAAATCCATCAACTAATATATTATTATCATACATATACCTAATCATTAAACTAGAACGCGAATAACAACGTTTAATAAGCTGTAAGAAAGATAAATATTATGAAAACCTTGGAAGAGATATTCTCAGTTATCTCTCTTAACCAGCCCCAAGCCGCCGCTTCGCGGCGGCTTAGGACTGGCTGGGGGCTTCGCCCCCCGACCCCCGGTTCATGGCTGACTCGCTCGCTACGCTCGCTCGCAGCCACTACCCACTGTTTCATTTAGTGTGTTTATGCTAAAATGGAACT
>JAQGAV010001608.1:0-19865 GCA_034691345.1 Phasmarhabditis papillosa
TTCATTCAAAATGAATATTTTTTTATATTTTTCCATGCATAGCTATGGTTCCGAGGTGTAATATAATAATAAAAATAATACTAAAAAATTGAGTTTTTGATACTCATGTACCCATAGTTCTGTTTCGGCCAGTTACGAAAGGGCCAGTTTTGTTTCGGCCAGTTACGTTTCGGGGTAGTCCCGATTCTAGCTTTAATTTGATAGTTATTTTGAATGTTTCTAGATGGATGAGGGATCAAACGAGTTATTTTGCAATCGAACCATTTTCGAACCACCTAGGGACTGGATAGGATATCTGATAAACTTGTATGTGATACCGACCGTCAGTGGACTAGGGTCTCTGGCGGCCCTAGTATGCATTTTTGTGTTTTCAAAGAAACAAATGAGGTTAGCTAATAAAGTTGGTGATTTCTGTTTTTCTGACTAATAAAATATAAACCTTCTCATTTAGATCTTCACTCAACGTGTATCTGGGAGCGCTTTCATTTTTTGACTTTATCTTATTGATAATGAGTCTAATTATATATCCACCTATGCAATTATGTGTCGAAGAGGTTAGCTTCGTTTCGTTTAGTAAATAAAGTAATCGTTAATATGGTCTTTTGAAGAGCTTTACTCAATTGATGTAGTCTGTTTCAAAGCCTTTTGGAAGGCCAAATTTTGCAACACCACATCGTGTAAGGCCAGCGCGATGCATGCTAATTTTTGAAGCAGACTATAGTTTAGGTTTGAAAAAAACGAATAATCTATTTTTCTTAAAAAATTATATTTTCAGGGTCGGGGTGATACCCCAATGTGTCACTTCTTCTGGCGGTCTACATTATTCACCTATCCAATATCGGTAATTGCTCAGACGGCTAGTGTCTTTACGTGTGTTGCTGTCACCTTTGATAGGTTTTTCGCCGTTTGCTTTCCACTAAAAAGCAAGATTTGGTGCACACCAAAGTCCGCAAGAAACGTGCTTATTGGAATAATAGGTGGAACTCTGTTGATTAAAGTGAGTCTTATTTCCTCAACAAAAGTTAAACATGAAGAAGAACACTTGCGACAATTGTTCTAGATTTCAGGACACGTGTTTCTACAAAAACTAACGCTGGAAAAAAATCTATCAACAAAAGTAGAAAATATTTAAAAGCACTTTTTTAGTTTCCGGCGGTTCTTGAACTGACTTTATCTGAATGTGGTGAACTGACGGCCACTGAACTTCGAAAAAACGAAATTTATGTAACATTGTACATAACGTACGGATACACTTTCATTATGGTACTAGTTCCATGGGGAATTATGATTGTGCTGAATGCCTTTGTGGTACTAGCTGTGCACAAAGCCTACAAGTTGCGACAGACCCTCCAAGGCAATAAGGGACACGAGGAACGAGATCGGAGGTAAGACAACAGGAAAAGTCGAATGTTTATAAGGAATAAAAACTAGTAATAGGTCTAATATTCTTTGAAAAATTAAACTTTAAAGAAACTCGAATATAAAGCGCAGAACATTCTTCCATTTCTTTCACTTTATCAGAAAGTTGATTCCAGAATATCTTATGATTAAGCAATTTTGCTTTTTGGTCATGGTTGCAAAAGTTATTTGGGCAAGATATTTCCCTTGAAAGTGATTCTCGATATCCTTATCATTAAAATTCTACCCTCATTATCATTTATGATCTTCTGTGAAGTTTTAGGTGCACTCTTATGGCGGTTGCAATGATCAGTACTTTTATTGCCTTTAACTGCTTGGCGGCAATTAATAACATAGTCGAGGCTTTCGCTCTGAACATTAACTCCTCCATTGCCCGTTTGTTGATTCCTTGCTCTAATCTACTTGTGTGCATAAATAGGTAGGACGTTCGTTCCCGACTTATGTTAGTTTACTAATATTAAAATAAACTATGAAATCATTTGGCCTTAATAGTGTTAACAAACAAATATTTTTCACTGTAATATTTTCATGGCACTTAAGCACAATCTAGTTTATATTTGGAGTTGATAAAGTAAATAAAACCCATTTATAGCGCATCGAACATTGTGATTTATTGTTTATTTGGTGCTAGATTCCGCCAAATGTGTGTTATAATGATGTGTGGTCGATCAAGTCGGTGGATGATATGGTTAAAAGCGGGAAAGTGAGTAATAATAACTAAAAAAGTTTAATAGATCAATAATAATAATAATAATAATAATTACAATTGTTATAGTAACAATCTTAAAAAGCTTATTGAAACAATTTAGACAAATTGTCAGCGATTTCGACATAAGAGAAGGTGTCACGAGGGGAATCAGTGTCGATGGAAGTACAACACTTTTAAGCACCAGGGCAAGTTAAATAAATAATTTTTATAAAAGAAATGCGTGTTCATTATTTTCAAAAATATTGTATTAATTCAAAGAAAGAAGATATGATATATTTAATGATCATACTAATTGCCACCACATTTTTATATATTTCAGAATTCTCATCGATGGAGCTCGCGCGGTTCAAACCGGGCACCTTCACGCAAAACAACTCTGATTGCCAATAAGGAACATCAGATGCGGCAGCATAGATCTTCAATTCAACTGAGCAGCTCCCAAATGCTTTGATCACCGTTTATACATAGAAACTTAAATGCTTTTTCCTGTTCTAAATAATATTCTTGTTCGATCCGATCTCATCGATTTTGCTAAATCCGATCTAAATTATTGTGTCATAACAGGGTTTAATTGTAATCACTATTTATTATAGGCAAAATGTTCACTACAGAAATTATCATAATTTTTGTCTACTAAGTAGACTATTTCTATCATCCCTCACGCGTAATTGCTTATCTCATATTGGGTTCAAAGTAGTAGTACTCGTATTTGGTATTAAGTTTTTACATGTATTACTGAAATGTCAAGTGATGTGTTAGCATTGACCGTTACTTCCTCACTTTGCAACACCTTTGTTTGTATATGAAAACTTTTTCGGAAACACAATGGCTATTCTAGGATGTTCATGTACAAATACACAGTGTGAATTGAGTCAGGAAGGGTGACATCTGCCCCCGCATTGGACAATAAACGTATCAAATGTCTCTATAAATACCAAGTATTGTGTGATTTGCTCAAAAGAGCAACGCTGAATAAACTCTAATACACAGATGTTGAAATCTTCGAAAGCACAGTATCGTACAGATACGGCACGTTCCGAGAGAAACCTAGAGAAGAGTCCATCACATATTGTATTGTTGGAACCATAAACTCTTATAGTGGAACACTTTTCCCATATGTAGAAAAAGTAAATAACACAAGGTCTTATTACTATTTTGGCACAACAAGGTGTTTATTTGGTCTAAGTGTATCTGTATACAGACTTCAATAAAAGACTACTTCTTATTTAGCCCCTGTGAATCAGCAGAGCTCGAAAAGTAATCAATGTATTAAAGCAGAACGCAGCTCTGCTTAATACTAATAAATTAATTTTTGATTGTCTTAACCGAATTAACAAATAATGAACTATTAATAATTAAACTCATCGAAACAAATAATCTAACCTGACTCTATGGATCTTCAACAAATTTTATGTAAGCATTGCTAAAAGATTAGCGTTATTATTGGTGGTGAACTAGTGAACATTCATCATAGATCAATCTTTGCACAAGTTTCAAATACCAGAGAGTGCGTAAGTGCTTAATACGGATGTGACGTTATTCTCTTCAAGAGATTAAGATTATGTACTCTTTAAGGGCTTGAACTGTGTATAAATACGCTCTATGTTGATGAGTAAGAAGGATTATTGTTTGCCTACCTACATCATTCTCATAGACTTCGCTACAGCCAGCCCTCCCGGACAACACAGAGCAGAGTTTGATGTATTTGATGTCGGTCGTTTCTCTTATTCTACTTTTGAACCTAATTGGGCATCTATCTTCCAAACAGGTAGAACCTCATGGACCATTTACCAATCACTTTGTTCAATGGATGAAAGAGTACGAATGGCTACTTGAACCAGTTATATAAGTAATATTTAGAAACAATAATGGTAATTATGATTATGCACTGAAAACAGTTCCATTGTTTGGCGACACTGGCAGTTTTGGAGGCAAAGCGTATGAGAATCAAACGGTTTGTTTTGATACCACTGCAAAACACAACATATTTTTGGTTTTAATAATTTAAACTTTAGGTTGATGCTTGATCAGATAACTTTGATACTTTAGGTTCATCACGTTCCGGTAGTATTTATTCATGGGAATTCTGACTCTGCTTTGCAACATAACACTGATGAATGGTCAAGCGGCTGGACCACCCATATTGACTATTTTGCAACACACGGCTACACATTGGCAGAATTATATGGAATAACTTATTTCGATAGAAATATTTCAAACGCTTTTGGAAGGTTTGTGTCCACCGAAATAGTATAGTTCAGGAGCAAGAAATGCGTAACACGTGATTTCTTCACGAAAACTCTGCAGATTGTTTTTGTTTAAAAATGTAAATTAATAAAATTCTAATGTAGCAACACTGATATTTTCACCCTTTTTAACAATTTATCATGTAATCGAAGAAAAAACCAACCACAAGACCAAAAATGTTGTGAATGAAATGTTTTGAACTTATAAGGAGTACTAGGATTGGTTGTCGTGTTTTTTCAACGCCTAGAATACAAATAAATAGATTGTTAGGAAAATAACCAAGAGTGAGAGAAATTATTCTCTTAGACAAACTTATTTTTGCTAAACTGACATAAACGTTATTATAATAATTATAATTGTTTATTTATTAATATTAATATTATTAATGTTACAATATGTTTTAGAGACTTGAACTGCGAAATCTTCAAAGGTCATCGTGGTTTCTTAGAAGCAGTTCTCGAATACACTGGCGCCCCCAAAATAAGCATAATCGGACACTCGATGGGGGTTACTATTGCAAGGAGAGTAACCAGAGGAGGAAAAGTTAGTATAGTCTCTTAATAATGGTTTATAAATTATTTTAGTTTTCTATCAATGGCAAGACTTGTGAACTTGGCAAATCAATAGTTGATAGAGTTGATGTTTTTCTGGCCATTGCAGCTGGAAACTACGGAATGTGTCTCTGTCTTGGTTTCAAAGACACTATGGGATGTAACGCTGATGTAATTTAGTTAACATTGTATATGTTTAATAGTATTTTTGTAGAATGGATGGTATCCAGGAACGTGCGACGGTTTCAACTCTATAAATGACTGTGTAGATGAGACTATGATTCCTTGCAATTCGGTATTTTTGGAGCATGAACTTTCTCTAGTCCTATTGTTTTTAGACAGGATATAAATACGCAACTATGCTTCAAGAACTTAACGAAGGGGGGCAGGAAATGAAGCACACTGTTAGCATGTGGAGCGAAGGTAGGACAAAGTTTTATAAAACCGAGTTTAAACAGAATTAACGATTATAAGATTAATAATTCTAAATAATAAGTCTGTTATCCAATCTTTCTTGCTTGTTATTAAAAAACTCATATTTCAATGATCTTCACAGTTATACTGGTCAACTTAGTTCATAGTTTTATTTAGATGACAATGTGTTTGGTAAAGGGTCAATGGCATGGGGTCGTAAGACCTGCCTTGTTCCCAGTTCCTATGCAAAGAAAGTCTATCATAAACACAATCATTTCGACATGAAGTTAAAGACGATTCCCGATCAGTATAAGTTAATAAAACATAATTTTCCCGGACGAAATAGAAGAAAGATACATAAGAAGTGGACTAAATAATTTTCTGCTCTCCATTGACAAATGTATATATAAATTTATTATTTCATAAAGGCACATAGTGCAATAAAGTATATAAGTTAAATGTTTTTATTTTGTCACACTTCTTCGAGAATAAAAACATAGAAAATTGAACTAATTGGAAAGTTCAATGTGATGGTTACCAAAACTATTCTTATCTAGGAAAGTTGAACTGAAACGAAACACATTGAGATATCACATAAGAGATGCAAAAAATCACACTGCACATAAAGGAAACGATAGAAGAGACACTTTCCCAAAGAGACTATAAAACGTTTGGCTTGTTTTTAAGTAGAAGCTCGTTTAAAAACAATTACATGTAAACGAACCGGCACAAATTATGACAATGTAAATATGCTAAATTGTTGTTTTTATTGTGATATTATGAAGAGACTGTATTATTGTTTGTTTATGCGAGATCTTGTGACATGTACACTTCCTGGACTCGGAGGAGCAATTGAGCTGAATGAACTGCGACAAGATTCCAAAGACGCTACAGATCCTCTATAAGAAATTAATTTAAAAGTAGGATTTAAAATTCAAAAAATTGAAAACCATTTTTTAAACCGTACATATTGCTTAACTGCTGGTCTGATTCACAATATAAATTGAGAAACTTTTCGTTTTATTACCACAAAGTGTTTCAAAACATCTTCTGCATATAGTCTATAACAAAAAAAAGACGGTGAGCGGTGTTGTTTAATTTTTTTAAATTGCTCGTTCTGTGGCAAAATTAAACTTTTATGGTTCGATGAACACTTTTTTGTTTGTTGTCAGAAAAATAATATAGTTTTATTTTGTATCATGTCCAGAAAAGGACAAATACGCAATTGTGGATGCCTACGTACACCACCGCGCTTTACGGTCTTTTGTTTGTTATAGACTATATATATAAGCCTAGAGTTTGTTGAAGACACCCAAAACAAATGAAAGCTAGCCTAGAACTTTTGTAAAAACATGAGTGACTGAAAAAAACTAACCGGAAATCAACTGAGTTCAGAACTTCGTGGTAATACATAACTTTCCCTTTGTGTCCGCCAATGCTGAAATCAAAAGCAGATGTATGCTGTCCGTGGACCTATAAAGGAATTAATGTTATCTGCTTGACTTCACTTTAACAATACCTCTGGGCATCTCCATTGTAGAATATAAGTTCCTCTATGGGAACAATAATGGGACCCCTGCAATCAATATATTAAAAGAAATTCGACTCTATGTTAGTCTTGGGCAGGTCATCCGGGAAAAACGAGCGGCAGTTGATAAATCCTTGCTTGATCTCCGCGCAATGTCGGAATATCTTTTTTCTCAAAGCCCACCTTTTCCAAAGTCTAAAAGCCCAAAGCTCGTCGGCCTTGCGTGAAACGGACCAAAACGCCCAAATTGTCATACCTGCATGGAATCTCCTTCTTGGAATGTCACTGATGCTTCTTCAATAGTCAGCTCACTACCAAGACTAAGTGATGGATCAGTAGCTATAAGTGGGCCTGGATTGCTAGCAATTGCATGTGTGACCAGGTCAACTGGATTCAGCATTGTTGGTGAATGAGGAACGGCAGAGCTATCGAGAATCTATAACAATATTTTATAACTGGCCATCCATAGAAAAAGTACCTTCGGTGTCCGGTATACTGTAAATTCGCAATCACTTCGAAGAATATCAAAGTCCCAAGTGAGAACACATCCTACAGTTTCTATTGGAACTATTGCCTAAAACAAATACAACTGATTAACTACGCACTAAAACAGGATTTTTAGTAGTTAGTAACCAAACAACGACCTAATCTTATGTAGCTCACTGGTTACAGCACTCGAGGTCTACCCAAGGCATTGTTCCGAAATGTTCCCCTTTCATTCAGTATTATCTTTTCTAACAACGGCAAGATCTATGTAAATCTATGAAAATGTCATACCTCGACAGGACACCCCTTTGTGAACGAAACGGTAGTGTAAGTCGAACTGAGAACGTCCCCTTCTTCTGCGCTGTCTTCCACTGGCAAGTATAGGTTTTTGGGAATATGACCACCATTTCCGCAATTTGTCAGACATGAGCCGCCTAAAAAGAACAAAATATAAAAGTTTTGTATATTTTCCTACCTAAAAAGTCTGGAATGTACTGATCCTCTAGAGACTTCCGTAACTCTTCCCTAGATAACTCTCCACTGTTAATCATAAACTTCTTGCGAGTGTTTTCATCAATGAATGGAGATATTAAGGTCCACAAAACAGGAAACACTCGTGGAGCACGAACGATTAGAACTTGTCCCATGGTTTCAGGGTAATGTGCCTAGACAAATTAACAGTAAACGTTAATTTAAGATTTTACACACCTCTACGATTTCTATTATCTTTAAAAGTGATTGGACGCCCGGTCTCCATAGATGACGCATACTCAAACCTTCTAGATCCACTAATAACGTCCATGTACTGGAAATAATTTTCCAGTTACATTTACTTTATTAAGGTTAAACCTTATTGGAACTCCTAATTGTTTAGTCGCTTCTGCCGTTTTCAGAAGACCTTCTTCACAGATGGACAAGGTAAATTTAACAATATTCTCCAAGCCGCAAGATCTAAGCAGACCTTTCATATCTAACTGCCCAAGTCGTAGTAGGAATAATGGGCGACCGGTCTAAAATATTGAATGTACTAGTTAACTAGATATTATGTAAAGTCTAAGTTCTTTCAACCGAACTTCTAAACGATTGCAGCATTTTTCGTTAAGAAAATCTTCATTTTTCAAGGGTTGTTCTACAATTTCAACATTTTAAAATGGCACCAAGAGAATATATGTCTTGATATGTCAAACTCGTTCTTTTATGTGCCTATTAAAATACCTATTATTATTATTAGCTATTAATTGGTGAAAAACTAACCTTGTCACAGTGATGCCATGATCCAGGGAAAAACTGAGTTATTACCGAAGGTTGATTCCAATCCTAAAATATAAATAGTATAAACGTTAAAATCCTATGTTACTTTTAAAATCATGTCTACGTTGTGTTGTTTTCTCCAAATTAGACTAGTGTGCACCATGTCCTTTGCCTTCGGCACGTCAAATTCCCGTGCTCTAAGAAACCGTAGGAGATGAGCATCATTTGGAAGTTTTCCCTAAATCAAAGTTAAAAAAGTATATTTTAGTTAAATGGTTACCTTGTGATGTGCTTGCAAGCCATACTTCAGCTCACACAAACGCGATTCTTCTAACGGACTAAGTTGACCCAGAAATCGTCGAATGTATTCCGCTTCAAGTTTTGACTCTGCTAAAATTGATTTAATTTAAAAACAGTTCAAAATACAGACCAATCACAAATTTGACTGAGCGTCTACGTTTGCCAGTTCTATCGTAGCGTCGAGATAACATTAGGCACGCATGATAGTTCATGCACTCTTGTGGTGCCTTTGCTATCTTTCCGATGCCACTATTTCCAATGAATATCTCTATTATTCTCTACCCTCATAGTTTCATACATTCTTTTGTTGGATTTTGTCAGT
Organism: Phasmarhabditis papillosa; assembly: GCA_034691345.1. Classification (NCBI taxonomy): domain Eukaryota; kingdom Metazoa; phylum Nematoda; class Chromadorea; order Rhabditida; family Rhabditidae; genus Pellioditis; species Pellioditis papillosa. The sequence continues at coordinate 9,228 of JAQGAV010001608.1, forward strand.
CGTGCTACAAGCCTCTTCAGGTGGATATCCTTGCGCATAGAGCAAATACCGTCAAATCGTAGCCAAGAGACTATTTTACACTTTTAACTTTGCCTAACAAATGCTCATTGAAGATTCACTTACGTTCATCAAAACTGGTAGAATTTGGCAATCCCGGCGATACGACGGGTAGCGAATCGCTCCTTCTCACGGTTACAAGACTAAAACTGAAAAAAATAATTGCCAGAGCAGAACGTGTTTTATCAGCCTCTATTTTTTTTTGAACTAACGTAAACAATAAGGGTTCTGTAAAATCATAGAGCGGTTCATTGTTTCTCAATAACATAATACGACAATTATTAAACATAGTTTAAGAACCCTAATTGTAAACACTTTGATCACAATGGTACATGCAATATTCACAATTCAACCTAGACCCGGAAATTTTTGAAAATAGAATAACAACATTCAGCTAAATACCTATTTCTGCAAGCAATTCTATAAATATTGTCAATGAGGTGCATTTTGGCCAAGCATATTCTGTGCATAATATGGTACAATTTAAGCAAAAAACAATTTTAAAGGGTACAGAAGCCACTACTGGTGAGTATTTTTAAGCAACAGTTAACTTTAAAGTGTGCAAAAGGGGATTCTACGTAGTGCACTAAGGAGACACAATAATAATAATACTCTATTTGCACCTCTTCACAAAAAACAACACAAATGCATTTACAGGCCACTTTCACAAGATATCTTACTGAGACTGGATACTGACTCGTCATCGCCGTTTTCCTTGCTAAGCTCTATTGCTGAATCCGCTATTGACTGCACCTCGGATTCATCGAAGCGTGGAAGGGTAGTTATGCCGCTTTTGAGGAGTTCTTCGATAAAGAATTCGAGAATTTCTTTTCCCTACAATTGGATAATTTAGTATTAATTTCTGGCATTCAAGCTTACCTTCGCTAGATTTGCTGCGTATTGTTTCACTGCTAACTTCTCAACAGCGGCTTCGAAACCGAAAAATGACTTGACATCCAGCGACGCAGATTGTTCGAAACAGGTCCAGTCTGAGTTTTCCGGATGAACCTTAGTTTATAATATTTAGTGAACTTTCTTTGGGATCAACTTACATAGTAATTGCAATCCTCTTTCACGGCGAGGCGTTGAGAGAATGTTATGTTTGTTGCTTCAATCAAGAGAGTTCGCTTCCTACGATCCAACGAGTTTTTCTGCATAAAATATACATAGTCCACTCCAGCAATCTAAAACAAATTGTATTTGAGATATTATGATAGAAGAAATTACTTTTTTTACAAGATATGGGGCATCTACATTAAGTTGACATTTTCGTTCAATAACCCATTCGGCACCGTCCGGGCTGTTATATTCAAACGATGTTTCTGATCCAACGAAAATTGGAATTTGCGGACATGTTGGAAATCTTTTCTCGTAAGCCTAAATGAAGCAGACGTATATAAAATATATAAGTTAACCTACCGCCATTACAATTTCAAAGGGATGTTTGTAAATTCGCACAGGACTTTGATATGTCTGAACCATAGTGCTGAAAAAAATACTTGTTTTTGTTACAAACATTAATAAACAAAAATAAAGTTAATAAAAAAATAATGTATAATGATTTAAGTAAACTAACAGCGTACAGTAATCAATATAGGTTAACTAGGCGTGTTTCTAGATATACTTTGAACTATGACCTTCTAAGAAACAGCGTTATTTGGAAAATATATTGTGTAATACACTATGTGTATGAATGAATAAATGTACGTTGAATTTGAAATGAAAACTGAAACGCAATAGGGTCACGGCGATTGCAGTAAAACATCATCAACCAAACATATAACCAAAATCAATAGACAACTTGTTCTATTCGATTGTTAGTCACCAAAATAGCCTTAGATAGTAATCTTATGTAATGTATAACGTTTATTAACTCATAAAAATAACTTTGTACTTGATTTTAATAAGTTGGTTAGTCTGATTGGACGGCAATTGAACATGTGGACCAACTGTACAAACAAAACACGTAGTAAGCAACACGACCAGCAAATTTAAATATGAGATTGTTAACTGCGACCCACTCACTGGGTAAAGGAATACAAATCAATTCAATTATTGAAACATTAGTTCATCATAATTTTGAACCAGATAAACTAAGGTTGGGGAACTACTTGCAAAAAAAGAATGAGTTCCTTTATTTTTGATGAAGGAATTCATGTATTAAATTGTTTTGCCATCCTGAAGAGGGTCTAATTGTGAGAAAACTAGAAGACACTAATCGGCAACAACTACATAAACCAACCCAAAGCGAACTGAAACTACGTTTTGAACCCATTGACCGTAAAATACGAATTTTAACAGTAATTGGAACCTTTTTTTTTACGTAAAAAGTATTTTTAGAAAATTTTAGCGGGCCCACATTTATAACAGGGGTTTCTTACAGTAAACTACATAAGTTAACAATTAAATCTAGGTAAAATCATTTGAAACATATAAATGAAAGGCTTTAACGAGAGAGAAAACGGGGAAGTATGTCGGCTATTACAACCGTCAGGTGTTCTCATCTAGTCATGCGTTGAGTGTTTTACTCCATTGGGTTCAGTAAGTAAATAATGATTCAAAACTTTAGTCTAATACATTTTTAGTAAATAAAAGCCGTGTTTGCGCCGAAAGCAATTGTGCTATCTATTGTGTGAATACTAGGAAAAAAGGTGGTTTCTGCAGCTAGTGACCGTTAAATCTACTTCCGCTAGGGTAAAAGAAAATGAACAAGCAAAACTTTTACCAGTTTCTCTGAATATATATAATATTTGGATTCAAAGAATCTCTGACGTTAAATGCAGAGAGAAAGAAAGAACTACGCACGAACTTACTAATTCATTAGGTTTAATTCAGCCCGAACAAAAACAAAACAAATTGAATTAAAATAAAGAAAGAGATTGATAATCATCATTGCGTATGATTGAATACTAAAAAGCCTAATAGCATGGCTTGAGGCAAGATGCCAAATATCAGCGTAATTTAGGCAATTGTGCCTGCATACGCCCAACACTGTCACTTTCAATTTACACCACAAAACGTTCCAAACTTGCTCGGTCATTCAACCAAGCTGTAACTAGAATTACATGCATATAAGTAAATAAAAAATTGCTATACAAGGATTTTACAAACAAATAAATTAGTAAACTGTCAGTTTTTGTCGATGTAGGATCAGGCGTTGCTGTGGGAACGAAAAATAGTAGACCTACTATACACCGATGTAACATTTTTATACTTATATCCTGACGACATTAATATATTCATAAAAATATCCCTTAAATAACAGGCTAGATAGGGGGGGGGGGGTTGACGATCAAAATTTGGTGAAACTGAAATTTCGTCCACGGAGAAACAATGAATGCAGACAACAGACAAAACAAAAGGAAAAGTCTTAAAATATCCGACCCCTCTGAATAAAACACCAGAATATGGAATACGTTTTTTTATAAAAAAAAAAGAATAAAGATTTTATAAATTAAAGGGAACTATTGTAAATTATTTTATTATAGTGTGGGTAATTAAAATAGCACTTAAAACTAAGAATGCTCAGAACTGTCATGTTTTTGGCTAAGCAAGCAAATAAATTGATTATTATTAAGAACTTTCAGGAAAATTGTCTTTACTTTTGGTAGTGAACTAATTTACAATTGTTGACTTGAACTTAACACAATATAATTGTGCATTACTTTCAGAAAGTTAATCGCGTGCCCATCTAAAAAATAATAAATGCTTGGGAATAGGGAACGTGTTTTTAGATTTATAATCAAACTGAAAAAGAGTTACAACGGAAATGGAGGTTTAAAACGAATGCAGTGTTATAGTTGAAGGGGTGCGGGCGCGAAAAAACGCAAAACATAGTCTTCTGTTTGACATTGATCAATGGCCTGGCGTTGAGCCAAAGCGAGCCGAAGAAAGGAATATTTTGGAGGAGCGTACACTCAAAACAGACGCAGTGAATGCGAAACTCTATTGGAATTATTGACCATTTGATGATTTATTGCTAAATGAACTGTGCTTAAGGCAGATAAAAGTCACTTTAGTATCAATCAATTATTGCGTTAATAAAAGGACCGGTAAACAAGCGATAGTTTTATTAAACACAATTCAATAATACTATAATATTGTTTGTTAGGAAACCCAGTTTAATAAAATTATTGTTGTTGTCGGTGGCACATGTGAACGGAATGAGTAACAAATATTTATTAGTGTTCTCACAATTTCTTATATAATTAAATTGTAGTGATATTTAGTTCCGTTTGGGTAAGATAGTTGCTGGGTTCGTCGCTTCCTTGTATACATGGCTGAATTATTTCTGTAAATTCTTGCGGGAACGACTTTCTTGCATACTGTTTGGCGGCTCTTGCACATTGTACGTCTTTGCAGTTGGCAACCTATAACAATTGGTCTCATATAAAAATATTATGATTTTCTTTGTTAATAATTGCTGAATTGCCAATACTCGTTGGTTCATAAATACTTTATCTTCATCATTGTGTCAGTATAGTTGGTTAATGGAAAACTGTTTATATATATATATATATATATATATCTGTATTTATGCTCACCTTAGCAGCTGTTGGTAGATCAATCAGCTCCATACAGTCCGTGAGCCGTTTAGTGTTGAATTTCTAAATAAAAACAATATAGGTCTAATAGATTTAAAATAGAGCTTAGATTTGCTTTAATTGCTTCAATAAACTAATAAATTTGTGGTTCGTACAGTAACCCCTTTGCAAACGATTAGTCCGCTGACTACATACACTTATCAACAACTACACTATTACGTAACTGCATTTGCTAAAACAAACAGTTGTTTGGATAAAAGCATAGAAATATTCAGTAATTTTAGTGTTGAGAAATACGTTGTAGGACCTTAACTACGGTCGGTGCAGGTAGTCGTTTCTATTAATGAACAGTATATTAAGTTTTACTGAAGCACCTTCGAAAAGAATTTTATTTTTATTAATTTTCAACCAGGGGTGTTCACGATGTCTGAAATTTTCGGCCCGGCCCCCCAAAACTACACCCCTATTTTTAACTTACCGAGTTAACTTCTGCACAGAGAAGCAGCAGAATGCAGAGTATGGTTTTCATTGTACAATGACAAAAGGGTAAATGGACAAATATGAAGCGATTAGAGAAGATAAACTAGTAAAATGAGGGATCAACATGGATGGGTACACATCGAACAGACAGCCATATAGAGTTTAAAACTTATCATCGTATCGATTTCAATGACACTAGACTCAATCTCTGTAAATTTTAGATTGGATAGGGAGCCTGAATTGAAGCTGTTTTGTAAATACAAGAAACGTAGCAAGACGAACTTCTCCACATATGGGTTTAGAAGTAAATGTAAAATTAAAAAATCTATTTTTTTCCTCACACATAATTCTAATATGTGCAATATTCAGATATTTGTCTTTAAATTGGAGGTCTGTCCTGATTGAATACGGCTCAAATCCATTACTCAATAATAACTTGAATGCTAACAATAAGTTCCATCTGAACTGGGACGTGTTTTGGGTGACATGTATCGAGTGTATAGGTGCTCCTAATGAAAACCAAGGAAACGCAGCAGCTAGATTTAACACATTTCTATAATTCTTGTCAATTTAGGTTAAGAATACTAAAGATATATCTTTTACGTAAAAAAGTAGCACATCTAGACGTTTCGTTTCGTCTTCGGAAGAGGTTTGACAAAAATTCTGCAGGACACTAAAATTACTTTTTGTTATTTTATGTAGCAGTGGACTGAAATTTCCAACACCAAGGATGATATAATGCCCAAAATACGGATACATTTCTATCATCTATTATTATATTGTTGGTGAAAACAAGAACTTGTCTTTTCAGGCGGCACATTTTGTGTCCCTTGTTGTCGGGGCTGAGATATAAATTAACTTTATCTGTTTTCATTTTAACAATTTCGTAATAATTGTTGGTTATGTTGATGGCTTCAGTATTGCTCATGAGATGTGTATATGTATATAGATCGTATCTATAGCTACGTACCTTGTGCCGTTTTGCCTCTCTTCTAAGCAGTGAATAGCGGCCTAATCAGTCGGCATTCTATTGCACTCGGCCCCCATTACACCGTCGCAGCTAACTCAGTATTCCCCTATCACTCCAGTAGGCAATTAGGACGCTGAAAGCTCATTAGCTTATTTTGCTCCTCAACATCCTAACGTTACAGGCCATCCAAAAAACCTAGAAGACTAAATTGAAGCGCTTAGGTACCAATTTATGTTATCTGGAACATTAACGTATCAACAAAGCCTCCTTTTAAAAAATTAACTTTTGATAGCTTTTTGTACTTTGAGCAGTAACTTAATCGAAAGTTTCTTCTGTTTTCAGACTGCAGATCTCACAAAAGTGAATGCACTTTCATTCTTCTTCCGAATTTAAACACCTTCTAGGAAAGCTATGTCTTTGGGCTTGGAGAAAACAAGAATTTCAGCCGTCAAAAGGAAATTGGATGTTTTCTTTCCAAAAACTAATCTATGCTAGGCATTTCTTCTCTATAAATATCCTAAAGTAAGGAATATATTAGATCTAAAACTTGAAATGGACAATTGAATACAAAGTTTATATCTAAACGTTATGTGACTCGTATTCCATCATAAGTTATACAATTATCTTTCTATTTAATTAACTTCTCGCACGTCAATGTGACGTTGAAGTGTCATCTGAATTCATTTAGATGAATTCAAGATAGTTTTAAAAACTTAATCAGTTCTAAGGTTCAATAAGAGATAGCGGATTTGAGTTCTGTATTCTTACTAGTCTTTATAGGGTTTCAAAGTAGTCGATTTATCTCTGTCCTTCGAGCCAACCCACTTCCTCAGCCAGACCTCCCTCCGTGATAATTTACATAATATTGTGGCGGTCTTATGATAGAACATTTACACCTGCAGCTTGCGGCGGCGGCTTCAAACCTTATTTGCTTGTTTTGAGTAATTGCCAGTCGTTTCTCTCACTTTCTTCTCAACTTTGTTTGGTTATTGATAGCAAAAATTGCAATTGCCATTATTATGTTTAAACATGTTGCTCAACATTGTATAGTAGTTACTTTTATTATATTTATTATTCTAGGGTAATACAAAATGGTTAATGGTTGCGGTAACAAATGTGTGAAGTACATCTACTGGACAATAAACTTTTTGTTCTTTGTAAGTTTTGGAATTCCAATATTAATAAGATACTGAACATCGTGTCCAACAACAATTATACAAGATATTCTTGAAATCTTAAGTTGTTTCCAGATTCTGGGTGCCGTTATCGTAGGCTTGTCTGTATGGCTTCGTCTGGATCCCAACATTGTGGCCAAATTCATGAGTATGGCAAATGTAGACATAAGCAAGATGCCTATGGACAGTGTAAGCAGTATTTTAAAATGAAATTCCAGGAGCGGAGCCTTAACGGAACGGTCCGGCCCGTGGACATTCTTGTAAAATTCTGTTAACTCTAGTGTTCCACATATTTATAAAACTTTGCAGTTCTTCTACATTCTGTATGGTTGTATGGTTATTGGGGGTATCCTGCTTCTTCTAGGCTTCTTAGGCTGCTGTGGTAGCTGTACCGAAAGTCTGTGTCCGATGGGACTGGTCAGTTTGAACTCATAAATGATTTTTGTAAGTAACATTTTAGTATTTCGTCCTGGTTTGCGCTCTCTTTATCGTGGAAATTGTTGCCGCTGCGCTATACTACTTCAACAGTTCTACAGTAAGTTTTTTGGTGGAAATCAATATTACGTTTTTCTTAGAACTATAAGAAATCTTTTTCCAGTTGAAAAATAATCTGCTAACCGTTTTCCGAAATGACTTTGTGGCCAAGTACAACAGTGATCAAATTGCCCGTAGTACATTGGATTCAATTCAGAGTTCGGTATGTAATATTTACTACTATTAGAAAGTTGCACAAACAAACTCGTACATTTTGTAGATTCATTCTTTTTGCACCTCGATTTATAGTAATTTTCATTGCGAAATTTCCTAAATATTTTAATATTTTTGTGAAATTCGCATTAATCAAGAGGTTGCGAAAGTAGTATTTATGGTTTCCATGACAACTTTGTTCCTATTTTCAAATCAAAAAGAAACCTGTAAACGTATTAGGAAACGGAATGTAATGTAAAAATGCCCACGAGCCTTACTTCTGACAAAAAGCCAAGTTGTCGATGGAAGAGAGTTAGATATTGGGGATGTTAAGAATTGACCGCCGTCAAAGATATAATTAAGTTATCTGAAAAAGCAGTTATTAATATTATATACTCTTTCAAGGGCTGGGTTCCGCGTTCTGTATCGTCAAAAATGGTGTTGTTATTATAAAAAGAATAAAAAATCGTAGAAACCCAAATTACATTCATTTCTGCTATCTATAAAAAATATACGTCAATACATAGTTTCTGGGTTCCAAAGGGAGCTATAACTAATTAATTGAGGAAATATATACCTACATTAAGATAAATGCACTGAATTTCATTATGAGTGTGTTTTTAATAATGACAGCGCCGTTAATTTATACATTTTGTAGTTATTTTGTTGTGGAGGTAATGGCTGTGATGACTACCGTATGTATAGCATGATTGCCCCAACTTCCTGTCAGTGCGGAATCAACCCCTCTCAGGTATCATATTTATCGTTTGGTAACTATCAGAATAAGTAAATTACAGTTGCATTTTGTTGTATTATTCAAGTTAAATTTGAAAAATAGGCTGTTCTTCCCTTCAAAATCAAAAATTTCTAAAAAGAAATAGGCTTATTTCGGTTTCTTTTTAAAATTTCTGTAACTCGAAAAAAATACTGACATGATTTAGATTGGTTGTGTTGATAAGATTTGGGCAAGTATCAATTCAAATCTGACAATTGTCATCATTGTTCTTGGAGCCGTCCTAGTAGTGGAGGTATGTAGATGAACAGCTTCAATGAGCCCGATACGTTCTGGCCCAGGCTGGCACGTTTTACCGGGCCCTTCCAAACTGCAAACAATAAGCAGCAGCACGCCCCATTTTGATAAGTCAATACTGGAAACAATTAGTATATTATACTGCTTTAAAGAGTAAAGTCTGTTGCGAATTTTTCTGAAAAAGTTGCGTGTTTAAAAAACTGTAACGGAGAAAGTTTGCGAAACTGGCCTTTAGATTATTTAACGTTCGAATTCGAGTATAGTTAACATCAGTTCAGAGTCTCAAATCTTCATTTAGTTGTTCGCGATGATTTTCTCGTGCATTATCTGTGGAGCGGTGAAGGAAAAACGAAATGAGACATATTAAAAGAGAATGCAATTATAGTAATTATTTTTTATATGTCTATCTATATATAGTGTATGAAGAGCTACGTCTGCAGCGCGGTATCCTGAGGAGCCGCGGTGTTATATAAAAATGACTGTAAAATCAGTGGATTGGGAGCTTTTTCGTCAAAAGTACATTCATTTCAATCTAACACTGCCTCTCTTTACGATACTGCGCTTAAACCTAGCTGTTGATACAGGCTACAGTACCATATTTTTAAGAAGCTATCCTATCCTAAGCTATATTAAACTTTTATCATTTTTATACGTAAAACTATGCATATTTACCAAATACTTTCTTTTCCAAAATTAATAATAATAATACTATTATTGTGTCATTAATATATCGCATACAATGCCAAAAAGGCTATTTATTGTTAGCAATACCCCCGGTTTATGTCATCGTTGTGAAGTTGTCTGTGATTTTAATGATTTCGAATAAATTTTATTAAATAGAAAGAAAAACAATACAACAACAAAGAAGTTATCAGTAAAAGCTCAAATTAAATAACGAGGTTTATAGAAAATGCAAAAATATGGCAGCACAAGTTGTGTTCTGAAATACCTGAAAGAGCTGTAGTGAAGATCAAAACGAACAGAATAAACAAAATAAACAAATAATATACGTTCCTGAGGTTAGTGGTCCATGACATCCTTGGAGGCTTCGTGAATAGCAGCCTGGGCGTCAAGAGCTTCAGTGTCCTCCTTCATGATATTGGCTGCTTTATCATCACTGGCTTGGAAAAATGCCTTAGGAATACTGTCACCATAGTAAATCTTGTTATTGTTCTCTATGGCTTGAATGCGTTGCAACTCCAGATATTGTCTGAAATGTTATTATGCATTATTATAAAATTATTATTATGTAAATGTTATTATAAATTATGCAAAATGTTATATCTTATATAGACTAACATCAGTGGGTCAAATGCAAAAATTATCTACTTTTTAGAGTTTAATGAATGCGATTTTTCTTTGCGGAACGTTTGCACCTCGCTGATTGGTTTAGCAACTACACGTTTTGCATTTTGCAAAACATAAACTGATTTTAAAATTGTTCCAAATGACTAGATCATTGAAATACAATTATATAAATCATTTTTTATATTTGATCGACTCACGGAGTTAAGAGCTTTGAATTTGCTTCGGCTTGCTTGGCAATTTTGTAAAACTCGGCATCGGCATAGACCTTTTGTTTGGCTAAAATACAATTATTCTAAGATAAAACATATATTTTTCTAACCAAAATGAATTTCATCGGCTAACTTGTTGACCGTCTTTTCCATTTCTTTCTCGGCAATAACTTGTGTG
>JAQGAV010001609.1:0-19861 GCA_034691345.1 Phasmarhabditis papillosa
TTTAGAAGGAGCGCGGAAATCGAAAGAAAATGTACAAGCAACCGATATAATTGTGCGCTCGTCTTATAATAAATAGATCTTTAAACTACATGAGATTTGTCCGTTGACTATAGTTCGGGAATTTTGGTTCAGCTTTTTGAAACTCGAAGCAGTAATCTTCTGACTTCGCTTCACATTCAGTAATCTTCTTACAGCTAAACTAAAACTAACTTTCTTATTTTTCAAAAAAAAAACTTATTTTGTGAAAGCTAATAAAACTTCAAAAACCACACTCTAGTCAGAAGTAGATTGTTCAAAAAGAAACATTCCATTAAAGTTAATCAAGGAATTGACGACTGTGCTAATTCAGAACTTATGTTACCAAAGACATAACTTTCTTGCTACTTTTAGAATACAGCCCTCACTATTTTGAGTAACTCATTACTTTTAACACTTTTCTTTTTCCATAAAACCGTTTTAATGTCATGAAACTATGTACACTTTAAAGTTACGTAATTGCGTACTGCGTATAAAATCAAATAAAAGAGACGAACTGCGAGGGGTCTGAAGCCGGTTTTAAGGGTATATTTGTTGCGGACGAGGTTACACACTTCAAGAGTACGGGATATGTTTAAGTAGTGAATTTTGGATTAAATTATCTTTAAAACGTTGCAACTAACAATATAAACATACTTATCGTTAGAAAAATTGGTTCTAGTTTTTTCAACGACATCTCTCGGTGCCTTCGATCTTAGGATTCATTAAAATAGATTGATTTAGTTTGGGAAAGGCTCTTAAGATCTACGATCCGGGCCAACGCATTCAATTCTTAGCCCTGATTAACTTGAACGATTGAGAGTTAAATAGATGATTCAAGTTGCTGCTAGTGGTACAATCTAACACGCATCCATTATAGGCAATTGCTACTCAAATGTAAAGTTTGTCTACAATAGTTGAATTCTGCATAATAGTAGAAAGTATAGTCCATCTCAAGACCTATGTTTCCAGCGCGGTACCACGAGCAGTGTTATAAAAAATGAATGTAAAATCGGCCGATGCGGTGCTTTTTCTTTAAAAGTACATTATTTTTTATAACACGCAGCCCGCTCGTGATACCGCGCTGGAAACCTAGGTATTGAGATAGACTACACAATAGTTGAATTCTGCGTTATAATGGAAAGTATTTATAGTTTTATAAATTATCAAACAATACTGGCAAGGGCTTGTTTACTTGTTCTCAAATAAGAAATAATTTAAGTGCGTAGTCTGCGAGTGAGTAATTTGTTACGAAAGTGAACTTATTCATGTCATAGATTAATTCTTTCCGTTTTCGTGTGCAAATAACTATTAGAAAACAAGTAGAGAAGGAAGTTTAAATATAATAATAGTACTTTAGATTATGCGCATAATCCGCGTTGTATAAGTAAACAACACTCTAGCTCAACTTCCCAAATTTTTAGCTACTGCAACTAGCATGATACTGAGCTTCATTATATTTTGATACTAGCTATATAGTTCATTACGAAACCAGTGGCGCGCCACGAAACGAGCTGAGGTGTTAAAAAATTTGGAGACAAGATGAGGACTTAGGTAGGGTGATTACAATAGTGCAGCTGTTGGAATCATCAAAATAATACTGTTTTTATGCGTTTCAGTTTGGTGAGGACGCGCGGTCATACTGTTTCCTACTCAGAAAAAGACAGATTGATCTTTCGGATGGTTTTATAATAGTGAAATTGCTTTAATGTCTCACTATGGCTCATAACTATTTTAATTTTCCCCAGCCGAAAGGTGAGAAAAACGGCCCGGGCCGGGGTCTGATTTTTGGTAATTGTAAAATGGGTAGGGCCGCGAAGATTAAATATGCTTGCCGGTCTCACCCCCTGCCTTCAACCGACTTTCTGACAAACTCTTCATCCGGTTAAGCTTATCAATATGACAAGATTATAGCTAACCATTTCTAGCTGAACATCACTTTTTTGATAATAAACGCGAATATGATGACTGTGTGCACACAAATAAAACCCCGTATGTGGCATTTTGAAAAGCAAACTATCGCAGCGTCTGCACGCCCCACCTCACACTCTGAAAACTACTATCTCAACCCGGCGATACCCTAACACTGCCGGCTGCCCACCCATACAGCTACAGTTTATTCAAATTCGGCCCTGCTAACTTCAAAAACCATCAAAAATCCCCAAATCTTCCATGAAACCCGAGAAAAATTGGAATATGAACTCAATAACGAGCCCAGGAACGTCAAACGGTAAGGTTTCTACGGTTTTCTGAAGTTTTCTATGCATTGTTGATTAGTAAGCTGTTCTCTCGAAGTTTCACAATACTTAACTTTATTTAACTTTTGTACAACCAAACATTTTCGAGAAGACAAATAGAAATCGGAGCAAGTGGGCACCGCCGCACTGCGCCGGGTCGAAAACACTTTTCACCAACCCAGTGTGCATTTTTTGCGCCGGCGTCGGTTTCCGAATTGGTGCAATTGCGACGACTATTTTGAACCGAATGAATGAATACATTGCTTTTTACGCAATTTTTCTGAATCACGACCCTGCTGCAACTGGATTTCATCGATTTTTATTAAATTTCACTTTTTTGTACGGATTTTTCTCATAATTTTGAAGTGTTTGGTTCATTTTTACTGCTTTTTTCACGCAAAACTTTTGCTTTCAATTCAAATTTGATGTTTTTCATAGTTTATATCCTTATTCTATTGAACTTTTATGGTTTATAAATGTTTAACAACCTTCTTATGCAATATTTGCAGTGTTCTGGTAACGATTTGGTTTTATTCGATTGCCTGAGAATTTATTGTTACAGCTTTTAATCCAATACATTTTCCGCTTAAAAGATAAGAACTGCTGATTGAATAGAAAATCAATATGTTTGGAATATTTAATGGATTGTTTTGTAAATACAAAGATTATATTAAATATAGTCGGTGAAGTAATCGCTTTCAATGGGTTACGGTACGAACTACAAATTATTTAGATATTATTGGAGTAATTAGAGCAAATTCAGACACTTCGTTATTCGTTTTGAATCCGACTATATATAAACTATCAACTTTGGCAAACACTGTTTCTAAGCATCTAATATTCTAACTACTATTAGGAGTTTTTATAAACTTGAACTTTTACGATTATACCTAATCCGAAGTTCGTTCCTAGAGTGAAGCTTGGCCAGCTCTTGAAGTTTTCGTTCATAGACCGGGCCCGTTCCGGGTCCTTAATTCTTAACCCTTACTTAGCTACTCAAACTAATAAAAATCGCCGGTTCCCGTTGCTTATCTTCAAAATCAGCAGTTCTGTGTCGGTCGTCTCTCACCCGTCTGGTACTATTTCGCGTTCTGACTCATTCTATCTCATATCATTTCAAATAATATTATATCATAATATTATATACATAATCGATTTACTGTTTCACTGAATTATATTAGTTTCCCATGGAAAAACTTGCAAAACATTGGTTTTAACATTTTTTTAGGAGTTTTGACTAGAAAAGATTTCAGTTTTGTTCTGTATAGGTTTGGACTTTAACATTTTAAAGGCTTTTTTATTAATGAAGTACAAAAATAGCTTGTATGGTTACAAATTGCATTTACAGCAGTTAATTTGCCAAGAACCTGATCGAGATATCTCTATACTGAAACACGTAAAAACTCATGTAGTAATATCCAAGAGTAATAAGGAGTGTTAAAAAAGAATCTCGCTGAAAATGGCTCGGAAATTTTCGAATTACAAAAATATACGAAATATTACATAAAAATACGCAAGTAACACTCCATTTTTACTTTTGAATCGTACTATAATCTCCTAGAAAAATGTTGAACGAAAAGATTTCGTTTTATAATTTGCTTATGTTATTTAAATGTTTTAAATTTCCTTAATTTACTTTATCTCTGAACTTTTGTGTGATTTTTGACTTTATACGCAAATGTCCCCGATTGTTATTTTACGATTCCCTCGGGCCATTGCGCGCAACTACTTTTGCAATGGAAAAAACGTGAAAACTATCAATTTTACGTGATTTTTAGAGTTTTCGTACATTTTAGAAAGTTTTTTTGCTACAGGAAGTATAGTCTGTATCAAAAGAGCTATGGTTCCAGCGCGGTATCCTGGTGGGCAGCGGTGTTCAAATCGGCGGATTTGGAATCTCTTTCTTCAGTGTTCAGTTTGATTTCACACCAATGCTACTCAGGCTACTGCGATGGACACCTAGCACTAGATACATACTTCATCTTCCAGTTCCCAAAATAGTACTTTTCATTATTTTTTACCTATTTTTAGTCGAAATTGTTCAAACTTGTTCATTTTTCTTGATTCAAAGACTTTGATATTCGGTTATAAGCGTTCCGAACAAACCGAACTCTTAGTTTTTGTGGTAAATACTTGTTTTTAATCAAATTACGGCTTTTCATTGAGTAAAGTTCGATTTTGGGTGCAGGAGTGAACCCAATTTAGGCATTTAGTAATCAGCAGCTAGCTGCCTAGCACTTCAATTAATAGAATGCAGAACAATTTCGAGGAAAGAGGAACTCAAACCCGAAAACGAAATTTAACTTTCTAAAGACTAAAGAACACCGCGTCACTTTGTTCCAGATGATTTTAACTCTAAAGAGTGTGAGACATACTTATTAATACGCGTAGATTGAATTCGGCCAAACCATTTGATACCGGAGATCTTGTAACTAAAAAGTTTATCTTCTTAAGCGTTGTAGTTAATGTGCCCTAGATAATGCCATTTAACAACTGTCACCTCCAAAGGCCATAGTATAGAAACCCCAGGGTGAGTGCCAAGGCCGTGTTAAGCCTGCCCGGGCAGCAATCCACAACTGCTCGGTCTACTAAAAACTGCCCGGGCACCCACCCGAGCGTTTCTATACTACGGCCATAGATGTTGCAAAAATACAAACCGGTCCGGGCCAACCCAAGTCGACCATCTACTCCGTTGACTTACACTCTCTCAATCTACACAACTTTTGTTTCAAGCGCAGTCGTGCTCTGAAGATCTTTTTCAACAAAAAGTATAAACATCAGACAACTTCAGTTCCAAACTTGCTTTACCTTCAGCGGTCCTCAAATATTCAGAACCTCCATTTAAACATCCATTTCACTCTGGCAGGCTCATTTCCTGTTGTTTCCCCTTGAAGTGTGAGCTGCTTTCGTAGTTTTATCCACGGGGGGTCACTCGGAACTCCGCCCACTTCTGGAGTCTCCAAGAGTCCAAAAAAGTCTGCTCTCGAGTGCGAAAAGCTGCTCCAATGCACTACGTGACACGCTAATTTCAGTGACCGATTGACGGACTTTTGACATGATTCGCAGGAAATTAGTTGGTTTTTGTGCTAGGGTGCTAACTAATTTGAATTTATTAGGGGTACGGTGGTTTTTGAATTGGTCAATTGCTGTAGATTTCTTCGAGGCAGGGCTTCGGCCATTCATTCCGGAATCTTCTGAGCAGGGACGGCTCTTTTCTAACATTCAGGATTCGGGTGCACGAAACATGGGATAAATAAGCTGCAGGTTTCCAAAGCCTTCTGCAGCTGATTTACGCAGTTATTGTCATTTACCATTTGTTATTCTTATGGCTTGTAAATCACTCACTATATTGATTGTTACCGAATTTTTGTTTGTTTTCGTTCTCTGACCGTATCTTGCATTGAGCCAAAAAGGTTCTGTTGTTAATTTCCTATATGCTTACATTTACTGCCGTCAGGAACACCTTAAAAGCGCCAGTGTTGCATTTGAAAGCCCTTAAAAAGCGCCAATCAACCTGAGGTTGACGTCTTTTTAACTGTTTCGATAAGAATGTCGATAAGCACGAGACAAAGTGGGATTGTTGCACCTTATTGTTTGGAAGCGGTTTCTGTATTGGAAAGAAGTTTAGATATTCTGTTTTTATTGAATAATTATAGTTTATTATACTATAGCCTTCTCTATGTGAATTTTATATCTTTCGTTTATATGAAGGGATCTTCTTTGAGCTTAATTTTTAGTCTACACTACGTATGAAAGCAAAGAAATTCAGAACCCACGAAGTGTTAATTCAATAGTTAAAACTTAGCACTTTCAGAGATTGGCCTGTTTTCGGATTTGAACAAAGTTCGAAAGAAGGCATCTTCTTTCTAATAATTGTTTAGATGAACTGTTCTTATATGACGAATTCAAAGACAACAAAACCGTGTTGAAAAGTCAAGAGCTGGGTATCCAGCGCAGTGTTCTGGAGAGATGCGGTTTCAATAATAAAAAATCGGTTCATTGGCATTATTTTCTTCAAAAGTACCATCATGTTTATCGAACAGCGCTGCCCCTCAGGATACTGCGCTTTGTGGAATCCTAACTCTTGTTACCGACTCTACTAATATTGTTATTACGTTAATGTAATTATTATTATTATTAAATTTCCCATTTGAATGACTTTCCAGTCTTATGACCCTATCACTTATTGTTGAATCTTAGGCAATAAGGTGTCTCGCTCGGCCTACGCAATTCTAGATTTAAGTGCCTGCTTAGTCATTTTCTAAGGCGGCACCTACAATTAGAATATACGTTCTCTTTTGTTTTATTATTATTTTATGAATCAGTTGTTATGTAACTACATACATGTATTCTATGGGAAATGTTTGAAGCTTCATTTTTGAGCTGTTTGCGTGGAAAACTTTCGGAGATGCGCCTTTTTTCGGATTTTGAGCAAAAGTTCGAAAGAAGATATATTTTTTCTTATAATTGTTTAGATGAACTGTTCTTATATGTTGAATTCAAAAAAAAAGGTTTTTTGTTCGCAAAAGTTCGCTACACTTTTTCCTTCAAAGTTACTAAATACGCAATTTGCGCAGAAAAATACGCAGACGATTCAGATTCTTGAAACCAGCCCCACCGACCCATTGAAGAAGAATGAGAATGAGCCAAGGGGCGAAACGGAATATATTTCTAAAGCTATAATTTGTCCTGTACTATGTGTTCAATTATATAGATTATTAAATATAACACTTCATTACTTCATTCACTTATTTACTTTTGAAAAGACTATATTACCGTACTGATGATAATACACATTTACAAAGATTTACTTTTTCTTAGTAATAAAAATAAGTTTTTGGTCCCAGTGACGTCCTAGTATGTCAAGTCACCTAAATGTTGGTTACAAACGACTGTTAATCTTTTCTAGTCATTTCGGCCCTTTCATTCATTTAAGATATGTTTCATCTTATTCCTTATTTACTAGACCTCCTCCTCCGTCAACGTCACTTTGGTTTTATTTACAAAATAGACTTTATTGCCTTTTCGGTATGATTCAATTCTTCGGACAGCCGATCAACAACAAGTTTAATAACATGTAACGAGAAGAGTTCCTCACTATAAAAAGAGTTTCAAACTTTACTCATTGCTTTCAACAAGTTACTGCCAAGTCAATCAGTTTATTATCTCGATTTACGATTGTTTGTGACTTATTATTTTAAATTTAAGAAAAAGATGCATTGTTTGGAATGAAAGACCATTATATTTAACGGAGCTCATTGCTATTCCAAAAGGTCGTATTTTCAGCACCAACTGCTCCTTTTTAATATTAGTTCAGAAGTTCTTGATGATGTTTCTTATTTGATAACGTGTAGCAATCCTTCTACTATTTATTCACACCAATGTCAAATTTTCGACCCAGTCAGAGTTAACTGAACATAGTCTGTCAAATTTAAAACAAACTTGTTTCATTGCCAGAATTGGTTGAATAAGCATATTTTGACAAAGTATAAGAACTTACTAACAATAAACAGGGCTGGGAAAAGGCCGGCGGGCCCTGCCCGTGTCTCAAGTTTTTAGCCCGGAACGATTTTTCAAATTTTCGGGCCGGTCGGGCCTGCCCTGTGAAATTCCCAGCCCTAACAATAAGTAAGAACTTGCACTAGGAAACTGATTCCATTTCCGCCGCTAAACCTACTTTCTAATACATTTTTCATTGTTTTCTCATCTTTTCTATTAATAACTATCGCTATTTTCGTTATTTCTTTTATTTCTTGGACCACCCAACGAGTTACTCCACATAATTTGGCTATTTACCTAAATCACTTGCGTTTTAGACTAGCTACTTACGGGAAAACATGCATGAATGATTAAAAACCATTGTTTTTGTCATTCTTTAGCAGTTTTGACGTAAATACTTTCAAAACTGTTTAGTTTTTAGCTTTTCTAAATGGAAGATGTTTTATATTGTTGACGACGTCATGTATAATCTGTGAGCTAGACTTCCAACGTCCTTACTCTTGGGGAACCCTTTAGAATACCCGGCTACCCAAATCCAAACCAGCAGTGGCCGTAATATAGAAAGGTGCCCGGGCAGTTTTTAGCCTGCCCGGGCAACGATTTACAACTGCCCGGGCACCCACCCGGGCGTTTCTTTACTACGGCCACTGCTACGACTTTCGATCGCTTCAAATTCGATTGTAAAGATGGTTTCAGCATCCAAGTTTATTTTTGTGTATAAGAAACATTTAAATTTCGTAAACAATGTCACCTTCAAAAAAAAATAATTAAAGAACATCGTTTGAACCGCCACGCATCCCAATAAGTTTTTAAACATATTTGCTGACTATCCCATTCTCAGGTTCATTTCCAACCTTATCAGAACCCTTTTATGAGCTAGTGAGCAATTTCAAGCAGGACTGCGGACGCAGGAACGTATATTTCAATCATTTTGTTACAAGTCTTCTTTCAAAAATCGTTATTTTTAGTCTAATTTGAGATTTATAGAGTTTTATATTGACTATATATATAATATAGTCCATAACAAAGAAGACTGCAGTGAGCGGTTTTGTTTAAAGTTTCAAAATCGCTCGTTCTGTGGCAAAATTAAACTTCCACTATATGATTCGATGCGCAATATTTTGCTTGTTCTCAGAAAAATATTATTGTACTAGTTTTATTTTGTATCATGTCCAGAAAAATACAAATACGCAATTGCGGAAGCCTATTTATACCACCGCACTCTGAAGTCTTTAGCTTGTTATTGAATATATGTATATTATGCTAACTCGTGCATAAGTATTATGTCTAATTCAATTCTTGCCCAAGACTCACCTAATCAGTTTTTCAAATGTTTTTATGTGCAAAGTTATATTTATATTTTAGCACCGGTTCCTTGGCATAGTGCAGTGAAACACCTAGCGGCTGGACATCCGGTAATCCCAAAGCTACCCCAGAACGGTCGGATATCACAACAGGGAACGTTAAGGTATGATATAAATAATAACTTTGGTATAGTCGGATTCAAAAATAATGCCGCCGTGTAGGATGCGTATTTCGTTATTTTAACACTGCGCTACTGCATTCTACGCGCAGGATATCACTTGCTTTTGCACTGCCTTACTCAGACAAAATATTACAACACTCCGGCAATCCAATTTTAGTAACACAGCCGTATTACTTTTGAATGCGCCTATATTGTAATCATTCAACATATTAAAGATTTGAAATGCTGAAAGCTCAGTTCAGTTTGATGAAGTAACAATCATTCCGTGGTGTTTGTATAACTTGAAACTTGTCTAGTTGAATCACTTTTCAAATATTTGCTGAAGTACCGGTGCACTATTTAGTGGAGTTCGGCACGTGAACCCGTTCCTCGTAAACCTATTTTTTGGCCATAACTGGTTTTCGGGCTTAGGCTGTGAGATTACGCTTGGCCTTAGGGCCAAGCGTAATCTCACATTATGAACTGGGGCTCTTTTTTATTTAAACCGACAAAGTTGAACCTACAAAAACCAGTCGTTTCAAAAATATCAGTCCTACTTCAGAAGCCCAAGTGGCCCTGGAACATACAGCCGGGTCGTCTATCAGCCAGTCGGAGAAGTAGGATCACCCGGAAGCAGCCAGTCTACATTTCCCTCTAGATACAGTAACACGAGAGGATACAGTAACCCAATGTCGCTGGTTCAGTCTTCGCCAATGGCGATGACGGCCTTTAAAGCCCCAGAGGTACCGGATATCAATCTGGAGGGGGGAACACTGCTGGATGTAGATGAGGTAAGAAATACTTTAACTATACCGGAGTACTTGTGAAACTTGGTCCGGTCCTTTTTGGGTCTGGTACGAATAAAATAAGTTCCTAGTCAAGTGTCAGGTATGTTAAACAAAATTGTTGCTGGAACCACGGTGTAGGACTGGGCCGTTAGGTCGGCCTCATTGTTGGTCGGATGTCCAGAAAAGACTGTAAAACTATGATAAGAACTGTTCTCACATTGTCGACTACACTAAACTTTGACTAATTTCTTGCTGGAAAATTCACTTTTGTTAAGAGACAATAAAAATTTTTGAAAACCGCACCGGCTTTTTGCAAGGCAGCTTTTTGAAAACTCTATCGCCACTCGCCAAAATCTGGAAACCGGATTCTCGAAAGGTTGAATCGGATTCGCATTGGAGAGCTTAGAATATATTTCAAGACCTATTGTATTTTTAGCATGAAGAAATCGACACAGATGGTTGGCGACAACAGGTTTTCACCTATAGAATATTGTCGGCAGATGGAACCACAGAAATCACAAAGACAATCCGGAGAAAGGTTTAACATTAGTAATTCACGGCCGACAACTTTAATTTTTAACAATCCCTCGTTAGTATAGTCCATAACGAAAAATTACTGCGGTGAGCGGTGTTGTTTAAGGTTTCAAAAATCACTCGTTCTGGGGCAAAATTGAACTACCATTATGTGGTTAGATGCGCAATTTTTTGTTTGTTGTCACAAAATTATTAGTCTACTAGTTTTATTGTGTATCATGTCCAGAAAAAGACAAATACGCAATTGCGGAAGCCTATGTATACAACCGAGCTCTGAGGTCTTTTGTTTGTTATTGACTATATCGATTATTAGTGTAGTATAGGAAGTATCCTAGAGAACCTTTTTTAAAAGACTCTCTTGCCATTTTCCTAGAACACCACGTCTGTAAACGTAGGACACAAGCCTATATTGTTCCAAAAAGCTTAATTAAACATTATGTTTGTATCAGAACTTTAGATAGGAAATGTTTTACAAAATATTTTCAGCTAAAGCTCGATTGTACTAGTCTAGTTCGCCGGATGCAAGTAACCAATGGTGTTGGTATGTTCTTCAAAACTTCTTATCACAAAATCGTTGAAATTCCTAAATGTTGAAAATTTTCGGAATGTTCTTATCTAATTAGTGACTCCTTAACAGAAGCACAGCTCATGGGAGGCTGACTATGCAATATTACGGTATAAAATTTTGAAAGAACTATGAAACTGTGTTCGTATTTACCAATCATTAATCGTTGCCATCGCCTAGCCAAGGGAACTGAACTTTCCCGGAAACGGAATTTTGAAGGCTTTGAACTTTGAAAGCGCGGAGCTGTCGCGCAATTTACTGAATACGACCCCTGTATTTTAGTATTGATTGAGTTTTCAAGAAATATGACTATCATATAAGCAATATCAAGAAATATATTTAATGGAGGACAGAGAGCATACTTTGGGACACAGGGAACCAATAAGCGTATGAGCTCGCGTAAACGCAGGGTCGCCATTCTAATAATCCTTCTTGGTGGAGATTTTTCGTATTTCAAAATTCAAGTATAATTGTAACAGCCTTCTAAAACATTGCACTAAATTTGGTATCGGAATAAAAACTTCTTTCCAGAAGCCGCTGTCGAAGAGAAGTGCGAGCGTATTCAAGGTGACATCCGAGGTCTGAGGCCGGTGGAGATGATGTCCAATAACCAACAATTCATACTGGATCCAAATAATAAACAGGTAAGTATACTAAAACTGGAACTGCTTAGCGGGTTTAGCCGTCTTTGTACGGTTGAACCTGGGGTTGGAGAGCGCTGGCCCGTTTCCACAATATTTCCGGCCCAGCCGGTCCGATTTATAAAATTTGCGTCCCTAATCTTGCCCGGCCGGGCCTGCTCGCTAAGTTAGCGACCCTCGACTGGACCACCCTGTTTTTTTAAATCGTACAAAAGTCTATTGTTTCAGGACATGCAAATCTACAACTCACTAAGTCAAGTATCCGAGACATTTATGAATATGTTGAGTAAGGAACAAGAGTCAATAGGTTGGTCACTCCATCTTTCTATGATATAGTTATATTCAAAAGTAATACGGCCGTGTTAATAAGCAGGATTGTTACAATATTTTGTCTGAGTAAGGTAGAGCGAAAGCAAGTTTGAAATCTGCTGATACGCGCGCGTTTTCGTAAAACCCGCATTCTTTCTTATTTTCAGTATTTTTAATACGTTTTTCGAAAGACGAGTCCATTTTTAGAGGTAGTAAACCTAGTAATAAAAACTTAAGCTTATTAAAAGGTTTGAAAGATTTCCATTAAAAAAATACGTATTTTAGTAAAAATGTTTCCCGAACTCTTCTCGCAGATGCGTACACAATCCCAGTTGATTCCCTCATCCAATACGGATATCATACAAAATCCAGATGGTAGCACCACCATGAAGACCAGAAGCAGCAAGAGTTTTAGGTAAAAAAATAATTAAAACATCTTTATTATTCTTAATCACGCCAAAATATAGTTTATTCCGGTCGTTAGTCCCTTAAACAAATAGCTATAAACGTTCCCACTATGTTGCTATTGGTCTAACTTTCGCGCAAACTTTGGCAATGTAGCGCGTTTTTGTGGATTTGCATACTAAACTCGAATTCACTTTTCACTGCGTACAACAGCTACTGCTCTGAAAATATCGATTTTCGATGGTAAAATGTCAAAATTCGATTTCTCTCTTCTGCCACGGTCGATTTTACTGAAATTGTGGAAACACAGACCAAGCTAGCGGAATTATTCAGCGAATAAGTGATTTCTAAGTTTATGCTAACGGAGAACGAGTGAGTAAATTTCTTGTCTAATTCAACTTTCGAAATTCAAAAATTCATTCTAAAGCTAACTATAGCCCCAGAATTGTTTTTCTAGCTTATTGTTGAGTTAATTTTGAGTCTTCTTATGCATCATAGTTAATACCTAATCATTACTGAAATCGAAAATGAACGATAATTTGGAACACGGTTAACAATTCCCGGTTTCCAAATTATCGTTATGAAACAGAAACGACTGCAACCCGCTTAAGCACCTCTAGTTTACGTCTCAGCGGTTTTGAATGCAGGAAATAGTATCTTGATCAACGTACTTTAGACACATTGTTATAGTACACAAAATTTATGAAAGTTAAACTTCTGACTGGCCTTGGCCGCCGACTATATACTGTTTTCCAAAAGTAAAAAGGCCATGTCTTCTTGCGTATTTCTATGATAATTTTGCGTATTTTGAAGGAAAGGTGTTAATGAAAGGTTAATTTAAAGTTTTAAGTTTTAAAAAACGACCTCTTTATTTTTGAATTGAACTATAGTTTATTCTCATTGTTTTAGTCAATCCTTCTCTTCACAAGAGACCTATATAAATGGTGTGAAGCAAGAGAACATGTCGAAGGCTCGATACAGAGCTTTCGTGGAATATAAAGTAAGTTCATTAGTTAAATATAGTCTGTTGCAAGAGCCGTATCCCGAAGAGCAGCTGTGTTATATAAAAATAAATGAAAATCGGTACATTGGATAGATTTTCTTTAAATGTACCTTTATTCTTACACCCCTCTATAGTGCGGTTCGGAGTTAGAACGTACCGCCTGCGGGTTGTATAGGTTATCTTTGTGTCGTGCCTTATGTTATGATTATCCAAGATGCTGCTCTGATAACCTACTTCTTGGTGCAGACATATTATAGATTTAGTTTTAAGGGAAGACTACTTGTTTTGCTAGAAAATGTACTAAAATTGTGTTCTTACGCATTCAATGCTAATTTTTCAAACAGAATATGTTAGATAATAATTTATTCAAACAAGGAAAGAACAATGGACGAGATCAAAGCCATAACACAAAATCTTGTTTTTAGAGAAGAAATAAAAAGGAAAAGTGACAGAAAATGAAAAAAAGTAAAATACTATTAAGAGAAATGGGATACTACCAAGAGACTGCATACATAGGCAAACGTTGTTGAAATATGTTATTATTTATATTTTACAACTTTGTTCTCTAAACATCATTCTATTTATATAATTAACAGTCTATTAATATTATTCAAGAACATTCGTAACATGTTAGTCAGACAGTAATTCATAGTTCCTAAACAACAATAGTGCAATATAATTCACAAACGTTACTGAAACCGTTAGAATACATAAGTTCAACGAACTAAATTCTAATAGTATGGGTGGTATAGTCTATAACAAAAAAAAGACCTCAGGTCGCGGTGTTATACGTAGGCTTCCGTAATTCCGTATTTGTCTTTTTCTGGATATGATACGAAATAAAACTATTAAAGTAATATTTTTCTCACAACAAACAAAACATTGCGCATCGAACCATATAATGGAAGTTTAATTTTTCCACAGAACAAGTCATTTTACAAAGCTTACAAAACACCGCGCACTGATGTCTTTTTTTGTTATGGATTATATCAAATATCTATTTTGAGCAGCTATGACTTATTGAAATTATGATAATTTTGACCTTCAGGGCCCCGATTATGGTTTCCGAGTGAAATTATCGGATTCATCCACGGAGGATCTTTCTGAAGATGAAGACGATAGGCGAAGCGTGTAAGTAGATATAGTTGAAAATCCAAACTTCTGAAAATTGAGCAGGGTTTTTTGAGCCGTTGTAATTGCGATTGAGAGTTACCTATTTTCCAGAACACTGGGTGTGTAGTCCCTTGCTCTAGTTAAAATTGGACCAAAGCTCTTTTACTGAGACCGTATAGTCGGCATACTTCACTAAAGCAGTTCCTCTTTGAAAGAAGCGTCTCAGTTTTCAAATTACATCGTTCAACAGGGTTCCCGAAAACAAGCGAAGAGGGTTCGCAGCTTACGAATTCGAATAGTCTAGCTAGCGCGTAAGCAACATGCGCTATGCAGTAAATATAGCCTGTGATTATTAATTCTCATGATTCGCATGCGACTAGAAAGTTCATATCACAAAGCAAATTCCTAGCTCATTATTGTTTTTACAATTCTAATTAGTATTATTATTTGCTGTTTTATTTGAGATATGACATAGATATGGTGTGTCTAACTATTTACGTTAAGCCTAGAGTTAGGTAAGAGTGTTAGCATTTCAAGCGATTTTACAAAACTTACACAATACGGCGCACTGCAGTCTGTCTATTTGATATGGACTATAGATGTTCTATATGTTACAAATGAATTATTACCAGCAATCTTTTCGAACTGCTTTGCACAAGCTAGGTATATTGTGATTCAATATGAATAATGGAGTGTTACTTGCGTATTTTAAGGAAGATTTGCGTATATTTCTAGTTTTCGAATACTTTCATAGCCATTTTCAACGAGACACTTTTTTAACACTCCATTATTACTATCGAATCAGACTATAGTATTCAAAGTAAAGATCGTGAACTGGAGAAGTAAGAAATGACTGCTCATTCACTTTTGTATATCGTTTATATCAACTATATATGTTTCCAGCGCGGTATGCTGAAAAGTAGCGGTGTCAGATAAAGATTAAGAAGATAGTGGTTTCTTCAAAAGTGCATTCTTTTTTATAACATCGCCTCTCCCCAAGAAACTGTGATGGAATCCTAGCTCTGGACACAGACAATATAAGAAGACCAACCGGCGCTTCCGGTCTTGATTCCGAGATTAACTAAAATTATAGATGCAAAGTTTTTAAATCACAACAGTTATTCATCCAAAGTAAGCATGTAGTTGGAATCACACCATCTAGTAAATACCTTAAAACATAAATGTTACTATTTAGGGCTCACTCTGAATTCACCGACAATGAATCCGAAGTGGTTCATCCGGGAGCTCCAGTGGCCAAACCTGAAGCTAAAAAGCGTATGGAGAAGGCATGGTTTGCTGCCAAGGAGTTAGTGGATAGTGAACAAAGATATGTGGATAAGCTAAGGCTACTTGCGGAGGTAAGAAGATAAAATCAATAAGGGACAACTGATTAGATTTTTTAATTGATGTCAGCTTGAAGACCCTCCCGCATCCCGGAAGCCCAATCTATCATATCCCTGGCTCTCCAGAAACGGGCCCAAGTGCCCAACTTTAGCATTAATATACATTCTGGTTGGCTGGTCAAACAAGTGGCTGGTTACATACTTTTTAGTAAAGATCGCTATACAGTATATATGATAAGGCTATATTGAAACAGAATACAATTAAACACAACTTATATTTGAAAATAAAGTAAACAAAAAAAAGAGAAAAGAGAAACCAGAAGCTAGATCCCAAAGAACCGGAGTCTAGCTCCGGCCCGGTCTAACAGCATGAGCCTGTCGGCTCATGCACGCCGTATTCGTTCAATATTCGGTTGGAATTGGAAGCAGTATGGTCATTGCTAAAAACCGCTGTCCCAGAAGGACATACCTGGCTGCAGCGTATTTATGATGGCGGAGTGCCACACTCTCTACCATAGTGAGTAGGAGAGAGTGCAGAGACTGCTTGCAAAACACTAAATATATTCAATAATATGAAGGAAATACTATAAAAACATTGTTTTAATTAGAAAATTAGTTAATAATAAGTACATTTAAAGATAATTTAAAGTGAACTTTTTTTAGGCTTTTCCATTTTAAAGATTTTAAAGATTTTAAACATTTCTAAAGTATTTACGGTACGATGGTCCATCTCTATATGGACAGATTAGGCACAGCGGCAAAATTTGTTATCGAAACTGTGATAAAAAAATACAGTAACCATTCCCTAAAATTCTCTCCTAAAAATGTGCGAATTTTCATTAAAAAAGTAGTACAAAGTGGTAGATGTGAAGGTTGTCGTTGTGGGACCACCAAGGTTTTCGTTGCAAGAGACGATGACCTTTTTCTTAAATGGACGAAAATGACTATTTCGACACACTGTGAATATTGTTACTTTGAAAAATATGAAATCTGTTCTTCCTTCATTGTGTTCGCACAGTTTAGTGATATTGTTGGTTCTTACATTATTTGCTTAACAGATGATAGCTGCCATTTGCTGGTGCACTTGAAACTTTAAGTACGTGAGCTGGCAATGAGCAAATCTAGCGGAGCGGTGTCAGAAAAAGGGGGACCAACATCGAAAAGATGAAAAATATTACTTTTTAAGCAAAATGTTTTGGTACTCTCTAATAAATCAGCATGATTTGAGAAGTGAAAAGTGCATATTTGAAGCAACAAAAAAAAATTTTTCTCTGGCGACCCAGTTTCTAATCTTTTGGCGGAATGTTCAAAAGGATCATGTAAAGCAAAATCGGATACCGCAAACTGGGTGCACGATTCCTGGATTAATTTTAAAGTCAACTTGGTACCATTATATAGCTCGTAGTCCACTCTAGGGAAATTATTTTTTTGAGAAAAAATACTTCAGAAGTTTCAGAGAAAAATTAAGTTTAATTTTTATAAAGGGGCAGAGTCCTTTGACCCCACTGTGGCCCTTGGCGAGCCGTGAATTCGGGTCCGACACGTGCCGGCCTTTGAAATACTCCTCTGTTCTATTCTATACTTTTAGAACTTCCGTCAACGGATAATAGATGAGAAGGTGCTGGATCGGGACAGACAGAATAAGCTCTTCTCTAATGTAAATTCATTGTATCAGTTCCATAATACACACTTTTTGCCGCAGCTGATGGAAGCCAACAGGGAATGGCAGTCGACGAAACGGTAAGGAAATATAAAATGTATTTATTTAAAAACATTTTTAATAATATTTTAAGTAATTCTTTGCTCTATTGATAGCTTTATTTGAGACAATTTAGGAGTTACAAGTATAGTCTATACCAGAAACCAGGAGTGGAAAAAGTGAGGGCCGACCCAGGGCCTACTTCTGTGAAACGAGGGCCGACCCAGGGCCTACTTCTGTGAAACGAGGGCCGACCCAAGGCCTACTTCTGTGAAACGAGGGCCGGCTCGGGCCAGCCCTCACTTTCGAAACCGATCAATAATGCCCCAAATTTTCAAAATGTTTTTCAAAATTGGAAATTTTGGTAAAAAATTTGGAATTTCGCAATAGTGGGGCCTAGTAGGGGGCCGGCCTTTGCCACCCCTTCTAGAAACAGCGAAAGCAGCGGTGTTATATAAAAATTAATATACTTTTAAAGGAACGGATCCTAATCAACCGATTTACTTTCATTATTATATAACACCGCTCTTCCTCCGCTAGAAGCATAGCTCTTGCTACAAACTATATTAAAACTCTATTTTGCAAGTAGACATGCTTCACTGGGCTAGACTCTCCTAGAAGGTTCCTCCCGAATTATATTCTTTCGCCTTTCGAAGACTATAAAAGGGCCCAGCTGCCTATACTAGTTGTTTACTATGCCGCGGAACACTGATTTTATACCAATACATTGGGTTTTTCCCACTTTTAACCGAAATTTTGTTTACCAATTTGAACGCAATGTTTTGATGGTGCAATTTCCTTTTTTATTAGTGGTCGAAATTAACTAAACTGACCCAAGGGGTGAGAAAATAACTTCGATAGTTAAAAGATTCAGAATCGTTTAAAAATGAGAAGAAGCGAATCTTCAGAGAATAATAGGTTACTGAACAGAAAAGAGAACTTTATACTACGGTATCAGGAGCTAGATTACTACCGCGGTGTCCTAATGAACAGCGATGTTAAATAAGATTAAATGCAAAATCGACGGATTGGTAGCCTTCTCTTCAATGGTCCATTTAATTTTTAAAACACCACCTCTCTCTAGGTTATTGCGAGTTAAGCATGGCTTTTAATACAGGCTTTAGAAACAATAGCGTTTAAGAGATCAAGAAAACTTAAATTCGAAGATTTAAGGTAGTTTTTTAGGATAGCCAACGTAGTCCGCAAGCAGGCACCATTCCTCAAGATGTACTCCGAATACACTAATAACTACGACAGAGCCACCAAGTTGTTTGAGGAGGCCAAGAAAAAGAAGAAGTTTGCAGATATTGTATCTGAGATTGAAGTGAGTTTGTTTTCTGGAAGATCTGAGTAACTTTCAACATATTCGGAAGTATTGTACAGATTTCTGACCTTCTGTGGCGTGGACTCAAATTTTTAATGATTAATGTTTGTAGATTGTGGGCCACACCTAAGAGATCGGGCCCAAACATAGAGCTCGTTAATTCCAACCTTGTGCATTAGTGACTTGTTGAAATAGGATGTGGGGGTTTTCTGGGACTCCCAGACATCAGAACTTCTCATTATTTCAAAACTGCTACAAAACAGAAATATTTCAATGCAGTCATGTTGTGGTAGTCCAGATTTTCTTCGGCTGTTATAGTCGACGGATGAATCGCTTGCAGAGGTGTACTGTAGAATTTAGAAGGCGAAAGAAAATGTACAAGCAACCGATATAATTGTCCGCTCGCATTAAAATAAATAGACCTGTAAACTGCATAAGATTAGTCCGTAGACTATAAATTGACCTTTAAAACATTTGGCATAACTTGAAGTAATCGAAAATCTGAAGTTGTTTAAAAACCCTCAAATGTTCAGAAATCTCCGGATTGCGATGGTCTTCCACTCGGTCATCATCTCATATGTCCAGTGCAACGAGTTATGCGATACCAGCTACTGCTCCAGGTTCGTAACTACTTGCTCACAAAAACATCAACCAGCCAACGTATTACATTCAAAAGTTGGTCAAGTCGATTATACCGTTTTCCTATTTCATTTTCAAGTAATATCAATTCACACCTTATGCACGGCTCGCCAACGGAGACAGTGGGATTGAAGGACTGTGGTCACATTTTAAACTTAAACTTCAATTTTCTCTGGAAAGCTTTAACCAAATCATTCGAAAAAACTCAAGCGCACAGATTGAGATATGGCATTTCTAATGATATATAAATAAACATAAATTCCTTAATAAAATAATCCAGGA
>JAQGAV010001610.1:0-19854 GCA_034691345.1 Phasmarhabditis papillosa
TGAACCGCACATGTTGAAGAGAATGTTTTTGACAGTTTAGCCTTAGCGTTCGCTCGACGCCTAGTAAAATCGACGCCAGCGGTGGCGCCGACCTAAATTTTGTTTCTTTTTGCGCGATACGATATGTAGGAAAGAAAAACAAACGAAAGGAAACATGCGTTAGTATTTCACTTTCTGTTTTAAACCATTTATACAATTAATTCCCTTTTCAATTGTTAGACCTATAATATACTTATAGGCAGCTAGCTGACTGTGCTGTAAACTGTGAATAATATGAGTTCCAGAGGTGGTTATCCGGCTCGGCCCCCCGGCCGCACCTGGAATTTCGAAAACTAGGCCGGGCCCGCCGGATAACCACCTTTTCAATTACTTTTCTTTATAAATCAAAACATATATCCATTCTTCTCATTTTGGAAGATGTTTATGTTTTTAAACATTTTACATGTTTATATGTATTAGTTCTCAATTGATATTTGAAAACACACCATCCAACCTGGGCCCGGCCCCGCCAGGAGACGTTCTATTTGAAATGTATTCGCAATTTACTCGAAGACAGTTTTGTTAATTTTAGCCATGTTCAGCTTTATTTCAACTTCTTAACTTTTCGGTAAGAAAGAAAAACCAGAAAAGTAGAAATAAATATTTATAAATAAGGAAATAATGTTGCTAGTTAATAGACTTTTTTTCTAAGAATGGAGCTTACAATCTTACTAATTGCTACCAACATATTGTGTCCAAAGTAAATGTTGCACTATATTTTAATAGGTTTTGCGAAATACTAATGTTAGTACGAAAGGAATAATAACTGTCAAAAGTAAATCAAAACATTTATAGTCTGATTCAAGATGAATAATGGAGTGCTTCTTGCGTATTCGAAGGGAATTTTGCGTATATTTTCGGTTTTCGAAAACTTTTCGTGCCATTTTCAACGAGATTCTTTTTTAACACTTCATTATTACTCTCGAATCCGGAGACTATATCCATTCTTGTCATTTTCTCATGTAACAGTGTTGTGCCTATGCTTTGCATATGTTTATATATAATATTACCGGCCACCCAATCGAATAATACACAGATATAAATATGTCTATTCAAAACATATAAAGATAATAAACAGATGAATATAAGAACTATTGATCTTTTAGTTTCTATTTCGTTACCTTCTTTTCTTTTTATATAAAGCTAGCAGGTATTTATGTCCCGTAATCGCACATATCACAAAATAACTGTAGATTTCTTCGAAGCAGGGCTTCGGTCATTCATTGCGGAATCTTCTGAGCAAGGACGTCTCTTTTCCAACATTCAATCTTCGGGGGCACGAAACATGGAATACATGAGCTGTTGGTTTCCCAAGCCTTCTGCAGCCACGGGGAGTCGAACCCACAGCCTCAAATCCTCACGGATTCATAGACCGCTACTGTAACCACTAGGCACACGCACAACTATAATTATGAATAACAATATTAAAACTTAGTTGCAACATTTTATTTGCTTTATAAACTAAATTCTTAGATCTATCCTTATAGTCAGCTAGCTAACTGTGCTGTCAACTGTGATTAATATGAGGTCAATTACCTTTCTTTATTAATGTCTCCGCAGTAATTAAATACCATGGCGCCAGATTTCACCCGCACCTCTAGCAGGAGGCAATTACCTACAGCAAAGCATATGCTAAGGATTTTAATACATAGGACTAATATTATTTTTAACTTAAAGGTAATACTAGGCTAGGCTAAAACAGGATTTAAGTTTTACTTTTTAATATTGTTTTATAAGACTACTTTAACTAAATATAGGCAGATATTATCTATATCAAACAAGCCACACTTTTTGCGAAACAACAGTATCTCCATAAACTGATTGTATAATTTGTATTCGGTCGGGTCTCATCTTATGAGTTACTTAAAACTTATATAACGACTGTAAATTCAACCAGCCCCACCGACCAATCGAAGAAGAAATAGATTTCGTCATGCGCTAAGGGGCGAAACGGAATCTATTTCTAAAGCTATAATTTGTCCTGTCCTATATGTTCAATTATTTAGATTATTAAATATAACACATCATTAGTTCATCCACTTATTTATTATGGAGTGTAATGAATTCTATGCTCGTCTGGGCCTTTTTTGCGAGTACCGCGCCAGCATCTGGCGGCTACTCTCAATTCAATATTGTACCTCGCAAGTACACGTGTGCTGTTTGCCTGCAGGTGCGGAGTTAAAAATCCTATAAATACGCAAGTGACACTCCATTATTAATCTCGGCGCTGACTATGTCTAAAGTAAAGAACTATATTTAAAAGTATCCAGAAGAATCAATTGAATTGCCTTTGCCACGTGCTCACCCTTTCCGAAAGCTGAATCTTGAGTTTTCTCAGATCTAATTATTATTTTAAAATTTGAATCTGGTAGATTTTCATTCGCCGGGGAGATGAAGTTCAAATATTTGGGCTATATAGTCTGATTCAAGAGGAATAATGGAGTGTTACTTGCGCATTTTAAGGAAATTTTGCGTATATTTTCAGTTTTCGAATATTTTCAGAGCCATTTTCAACGAGATTCTTTTTGAACACTTCATTATTACTCTCGAATCAGACTATAGTTCAACCGGATTTCATAATACTACTCACTTGAAAAGATTTAACCTAACTATTCTCTAACATTCTTCACTTGCTTTTTCTTCCGACCTCTTCGTTTCGTTTAATGTTCTATTCGGTACATAATTCTTATAGCGCCGATTCATTCCAATTAGCCATAGGAGACCCTATTCATACACATTAACCATTGACCATTTTAACTCAAAACGGTTGATCGCCTGAATGGTTTTGTAAGAATTTTATGTTTTTGTAGATTTTACATGTTTATATGCAAAAGTTTCCGGTTGTTAGTTATAGTCAGATTCCAAAGTAATAAAGCAGTGTTAATAAGCAGGAGTGTTGCAATATTTTGTGTGAGTAAGGCAGTTCGAAAGCAAATTTGCAATCTGCTGATATCGCGCGCGTAGAATGCCAGCAGGCGCAGTGTTAAATATAACGAAATACGCAGCCAACACGGCAGAATTACTTTTGAATCTGAATATAGAGAACTAAAACTTAGTCTGTCTGTCGTAGTATAGAAACGCCCGGGTGGGTGCCCGGGTAGTTTTTCGCTGTCCGAGTAGTTGAGAATTGTTGCCCCGGATGGCTAAAAACTGCCCGGGCACCCACACGGGCGTTTCTATACTACGGCCACTGAGTCCATGCAGGAATTGAATTCTTCATCAGTTTGGCAGCGTAGTTGAATTTTTTTCTTATTCTTGCTTTTCTGAGAATGTCCTTCACCCCGGTTCTTGATTGTATTACTTGATGGGGTATTTTGTGCAAAATGTTGATATTGAGCATAGCTCTTTCCGTTTTTATTTGTACTGTTTTAATAAGTATAATAAGTTTCGTAAAAGGGACCAATTCGGAAAGCGAATTCTTCATCTCCAGGATGAATTTCTCTTTAGCCAAAATGCAATGTACATTTCGGTCAAAACTAAATGTTGCAATATAGTTCAATCGATTTTCCAAACTTTTATTGTTATTATTGTGCCGGAATGAAACTTGCAAAGGAAAATCAAATCATATATAGTCTGATCTAGAGGAATGATGGAGTGTTACTTGCGTATTCGAAAAAAATTTTACGTATATTTTCGGTTTTCGAATACTTTTCGTGCCATTTTCAACGAGATTCTTTTTTAACACTCCATTATTACTCTCGAATCCGTAGACTATATCCATTCTTCTCATTTTCTCATGTTACAGTGTTGTGCCTATGCTTTGCATATGTTTATATATAGTATTACCGGCCACCCAACAGAATAATACACAGATATGTATACAAGGATATGCCGAATATTGATCTTTTAGTTTATAATTCGTAAATTTGTTTCTTTTTATATAAAGCTAGCTGGAAGCACTTATAAATTGTGATGGTAATTTTGAACCGACTCAACTCGATGTAGCTGCGATTGTCAAAGCTCCCCAATAATATAGCAGCACCAATCTACTATGAAGAAAACAAACGATTCATAGAAGTTAACGTATTTTTGTTCCTTTAATATAATATATTTTAAATGTCACTGCTTTCTAGAATGCAAAAGCCTTTATATATATTGTCCATAACAAAAAAAGACTACAGTGAGCGGTGTTGTTGAAGGTTTCATAAACTGCTCGTTCTTCGGCAAAATTAAACTTACATTATATGATTCTATGCGCAATTTTTTGTTTGCAATTGCGGAAACTTATGTATACCACCGCGCTATATATCAGTAGAAAAACACCTCAAATACACCCTAAAGCCCTAAAGGTACCCGATTGTTACCTGCTACCCCGCACTATTCATCATATTTACTTTTAACCCTCTTTAAAGATGACTAAACCGTCAATTCGACCCTTTTTCGCCGCATCGTTACTTTTTCCATATTTGTTTGTGCAACTTCTTAGTTTCTTTATATCTCTTCGAATTGCTCAGCCCTTTCACCACCACCTTCTTTTTCGACACCGCGCCGGCGAAACAATTCATTTTCTGATAAGGAATTCCCCATTTCGATTGATTATTCTTTTTCTTTGTCTTCAGCCTCGCGGTTATCAGTAGCCGAAGCGGCAATTTTTGGGTTTATGATACCTGATGGCATCAGTTAAATCCAATCAAATGGGCAAATTTACTTAAAACTGAAAAAATTGATCAATTCGGACTTTAATTTTTATGAATTACTTGAAAAAGCTACACATGTGCTTCCAGCTAGCTTTATATAGTCAGCGCCTAGAGTAATAATGGAGTGTCACTTGCGTATTTATAGGATTTTTAACACCGCACCTGCAGGCAAATTGCTCGCGCGTATCCTAACTTTGCCGAATTCTCAATATATATGTTGTATTCAAATAATTCTAACATATATATTTGGAGGGGAATTGTCATACAACTGTATTTTCAAATTATTTCAAGCTGAAACTTTTGAGCAATTCTTATTTCAATTTGATTAATAACGAAAAAAACCTCTAGTTTTATTGAATATATTGCTTTAGAATATCATTGGAAAGTGAGTATGAATATTAAACAATTCTAAACAAATGTCATTGTGCAGTTTCGAAAGGCCAGGACGAGTTTAGAGATCTCCGTTGTTAGGCAAGTAACATATCAGTAACACTCTTGGCCGAAATATCAATCTTCATGCTTATTCAAATAATTTTAACATATATTATTATAGATAGTAAATTTGGGTGACATGAATTGTATTTTTCAAAGTCCATCTACTTACCTACTGCACAGAAACATTTACTTTTGCAATGTACCCCATTAATCGTTCTTTCTGCGATGGGCAATATTCATAAAACCCATTACATTATTCTACACTTATTGTGTTCTATGCAAATGTTTCTGTTTTTCATATCTGCGCAACTTGTTCTGACCACTTTCCAATCCCATAAGTTTTCATCCACAAAATCCGTAATATACATAGCTAGATTATAGTCTATAACAAAAAGAACACAGCAGTGGGCGGTGTTGTTTAAGGTTTGTAAAATCGCTCGTTCTGTGGCAAAATTAAACTTCCATTATATCATTCGATGCGCAATCATTTGTTTCTTGTCAGAAAAATATTATTGTACTAGTTTTATTTTGTATCATATCCAGAAAAAGACAAATACGGAATTGCGGAAGCCTATATATACCACCGCGCTCTGCAGTCTTTTGTTTGTTATAGACTTTAATTTCGACATACCTTTTGCTAGCTCTTTGAAATATTTTCTGTATTTATTTTGATTGTTTATAAATGTCTCTCGTTTGTTTTAACTAAATGATAAAAGTAGTTTATATTTTACAGGCTTTACACCTGGGACATCAGTTGCAACGTTAAAATAGTGCTAGAGGAGATTCAATGAGTAAGTAGTATAGCATATTTAAGTGAACATTTTGATAGAAATGTCAAATACTAAGTAAACCTTGATTGAAAGGGGATTGGAATGAGTAAACAAGACGGTACCTTTAAAAAGGTAACTGGTTTACCGCAGACCATCCAACCTGGGTACGGGCCCGCCCGACCCGCCCACTTTTTTCAAGGCCCGGGCCCGGTTCGTCCCGCTGGAGAGTCTGGTTTACGTTACTTTTTTCCCAAAACCTTACCGAATGACCATCCTAATGGTAACGGATAGACACTTGTCCTTGTCCAACAAAAGTTAACGAACCAGGGTAGGCTGGCCTTTACCAAACACTTCCGATACTGTTACATTTTATCTCGTGTCATTTTAAAAGCTAAGTAGGAATAGTTACGGTATGGTTACTGGTTTCCCTAACCCATTCCATAGAACTCAGAAGAACCAAGTAGAAGAATGTGATCTCTAGTTAATACTTGTTACCGACCCTATATATGGGAAAGTTTTTACTAATAAATGATTCACTTCTATTCCCTTTTCCTCTACTAAAAAATACAACTGGAGTAATATAATCTGAAAATATAATAAACAACCTCATCTTTTATAGTTATAAACTTCTTTGTTTAGGAAACCCTCGTTCTTCACCGGAGTTGACTCCGGAAACCGTCGACTCCCTGCGAGTTCTTTTTGATATTCTGGATACAACAAGGACAGGAAGAGTCAGCTATGAAACGGTTAGAATTTGGATTTTATTTCGTAGAGCTGCTTAAACAATTGTTTTGATTATACATTAGGACGGTTCATACTCGCCAAGACAGTTTTTCCTTGCTTTCTTTGTCAGAGGTGGTTATCCGACCGGGCTTGATATTTTTGGGCCCAGGCCGGGCCGGGCAGGAATGCGAAAAACTAGGCCGGGCCGGGCCGGCAGGATAACCATCTCTTATTTGTATACTTAATAGTTTCAGCAACAATTATTTAACAATTAATTCATATCTGAGTAGTAACATTTTTATTATTTATCATGTATTCGTTAAAGTAACGCATAGTACTGATTCAAGCCGTGTCTTTATCGCTCCTGCCTCACTCAATGCGCGATGTTGCAAAATTTGGTTCTCAAAAAGTTTGACAGCTCCAAAACTTTTTGAACGCAAACTTTTGCAATACCACGCAACGAGTAAGGACGGCGTGATATAGTCTAGGTTTCAAAAACATACCATGCTTATCCAAAATCAACGTTTTGTGATTGCGAAGCTTGCCTTTCGGTTTATCATTCATATAGTCGGATTCAAAACGAATAATGGAGTGGCGACAATTATTTATAAGCCACACGCAATTGCCTAGAAGTTTTGGCTGGAAAATTATTTTCTACACTCGTTTTGAATCCGACTATATCATCCAAAACTTTTAGTTTACTTTATAGTCAGATAAGAGAGTAATAATGAAGTGTTGAAAAAAGAATCTCATTGAAAATGGCTCTGGAAGTATTTGAAAACCGAAAATATACGCAAAATTTCCTTAAAATACGCAATTAACACTCCATTATTCATCTTGAATCAGACTGTAAGAAGAACGATGAGTTGCTGGAAAGAGTAACGAACTGTAGAATAAGTCATATTCATCTTTTCTCTTTTATGCTCCTAAAATACATTTATTAGTCACATTGCTTATCTATTATTTACAACAAAAATGACAGACAATCTCGGATCCGATCAGCACAGCTCATTTCCGCCAAAACTTTATTGATTTTTAGTAATACGACCATTTTCACAGAAATTTCGGGCCAGTTTTATTTTGTGGCGATTTTTGTTGTAGCAGCTGCGGCTTTTTGTAAAGCGATTATGTTTTATATAACGAACATCTGTAATAAGCCAGCTATACGAACTTAATATTTATTTAGTTACTGTATTGCCAGATAATAGCCGAGCTATACCGGTGAAGTATTGCTATAACCAATATTCGATAAGCTATTTTATCGTACGAAACATTTAGTTCCGAGCGTTATTTCTGTAATAACGTGTTACATTAGACCATCCAACTTTAGATGTTGTTTTTTGCCATAGACTATCTTTTCGTTCGTTACAATAAAGTTCATTCACATTTATATTTTGATTGCTTTTTCACCCACATATTGGGCCCGGCCCTGCCAGCTGGGTGGTCTGGTTACTTTGTTATAAGCGATTTTGAGAGTAATAAGCGACTGTTAAAATAAGAATTTCTTTGCAAGTGGCTCTGAAAGATTTTGAAACTGGACAATATACGCAAATACACTGTTTCAGGGGTAAATCTTACAAGGCTTTGTTTTAATAGATTGTGTTCTGAGACACAGCTTTCAGCTTCAGCTCGCTCGCTCGCTGCAGCTTCAGCTACGACGCACCCTTGTGTCGTTATAATCCGAAACATTTAGTTATTTTATAATTAGACAACAAATTTTTATCTTTGCGCCTTCATTCCTTGGATACTATTAATATTTATTTAAATATTTCAGCTTTGTTCTCGTTTTGGTAGCCTTCCGGGACCTCATCTTCCTGCAAGCTTCCTTAATTGCGTTGGCAAAGTAACTCCGGCTAACGGGTGAGTTTCGGAAATGACTTCATGCGCAACATTTTTTTTTCAAAAATAATATAAATGTATAATAGATGTTAGTCTTATAGGTGCCACACATGGGCACCAGTACTTAATTTCAAGGAATAGCCTTAGATAATACGCATGGCCTAGACTTCCTTGTTCGATCATGTTTCCGAGTAGCTTATTTTACAGAAAATAATTAATAAAATAGTTGCTACATTTACCTAAAGTTGACCTCTCAATTTTCGGTCAATTTTGAGGCCGATGGTCAATTTTGGAGAATATTTTGGGACCGGCCCGCTCAGAGGTCTGGATGATGCCATCCTATTTCCTGTTGAAACTTTCTTTTCCCTAGAGTATATATTTAATGTCTTCAGTTACCTAACTTTCGATCGTTTTTTGGCCGCAGTCCGTTTGTCATTAAGAGATCGAGAAGTCAACAACAACACCTTGTATAGGGTGCAAAGCGAAGGAAAGATCAACCAAATGTAAGTGTTTCTAGGAAGTTTATAAAATAGAGGGTAGTGTGATAATTTTAATGGATTAGATAAGTGTACAATTACTTTGCTAATAAGGTTGTGAATTTCACGAGTCAACCCACGACGAAAGTG
The DNA here is from genome assembly GCA_034691345.1 of Phasmarhabditis papillosa. Lineage (NCBI taxonomy): Eukaryota > Metazoa > Nematoda > Chromadorea > Rhabditida > Rhabditidae > Pellioditis > Pellioditis papillosa. Next base: position 9,070 of record JAQGAV010001610.1, read on the forward strand.
CGTGATCAATATACCGGGAGATTCATTTAATATAGTCCCGGCCAAATTTCATGTTTTTGGAAACGGTAGACACCTCCATGTGAACCAGAAATAACGCATAATTGCGTACATTCGAAATAAGAAACTTGGATTTTTTCCTTCCTTTTTTGATTTTTCCTGCGGATTTCTTGTAAAATTATAATGTACATCTTATCTTTCTGCTGTTTGAAACAAAAAAAACTAAAAGTTTTCTTAAAAGTAACCATAGAAAAATGCGCTTGAAGATATTGCAAAAATTATATATAAAAATATTCGCAGCCTAGTCTTACATGAGATTAGTCCGTCAACTATACCTTTAATGGAATCCTATAGTACGACTATGCTCATACTTTTCCCATCTTGACTAGTACGAATTTGACAAGCCGACTCTAGTCGCAGGCCTTTGAAAATTTTAAAATTGGCCTTGGCCAGTTATATTTTGCCGGACCTTTGTTACCAATTGCCGGCAATTTGGTAGTAATTTCTATTGAACAACGCAAAAAATAGTTTTGAACGCACTTTTAACCAAACCTATTACTTTAACTAGGACTTACCGAAATTTTGCCAATCTCCCATAGTAAATGTTGCAAATTATTATAATCAGTGGTTAAAGTATGCGGTTTAATGAGTTTTTGTAGTTCTTTCCATTATTTGCCTAAAGCTTAACCTTAAAATAGTAAAGCAAGAGATTTCACAGATATAAAATCACTTCCAGTTCTGACAACCGAAAAATGTCTCATCCTTCAATGGGATTGAACGACCGCCGATCGCACATCTATTCAAGTCAACCGTCCGTTGATCGGGTTCATTATAAGGTAGGAGTACTAACAATATCCATATGCAAACTGTTCCATTTGACCAAGTCTGGGAATTTCGCTGGCCGGTCCGGCCGGACTTTCCACAGCCCTCTTTTCAAACATACTATGATTATTTTCTTACAGCCGACGCCGGTCCAATATGCTTCACCGCCAGCCTACTCGGACTATGCGGCCCTTAGCTTAGATGGAAACAACAAAGTGGTGATGCGACCGAAAAAGGTAGGATCCAGGAATTTCTGGCTTCTTTGTGAGGCTGGTTTATTTAATGAAAGTACCTAAGCTCATTTTTTCCATTCATTCTACATATATAGTCTGTTTCGAAACCTAGACTGCAAGCGCCGTTTGTAGTCAACATGCCGCCATAACGGGCTTTATAAGGGAAAACGCAATTTTGTCGTAGTAAAATTGCACTTTTGAAGGGGAAGCCCGTCATCGCGGCACGTTAACTACAAACGGCGTTTGCAGTCAGCACCGAAAGCTTTGGTTTTGAAACGGAATATAATAAGTATGCTGCTCCCACTGGCTAGTGCACTGGAAACATAGCTCTTGGCTAAACAGACTATAATTTTCAAAAAACATCATTTAACACTTCGTAATACCACATGATTAGGTTACCTTTCTTGAAAAAATTTTATTTTGAATTGCAATCACTGAAGGCTGACCAAACACGAATAGTAATGTTTACCTCCAGACGCGGCATTTTTAACAGAACCGAAATGTTTTGCCCACACTCTCATTTCTATGTTTATCTTCAAAATAACACCGGAAAATGTCACCACCGTTTCTCGCTATTGAGCGATCAAAAGAGTCGTTTTGGGCGCAAATAACACAGAACCGGAAGGTCAAGAATGGACCAACCAAACCACTGCGAGATACCGGTCTAATTGCGATTGTTGTAGGCCTAAACGCGTCTTTTCGGCATATTACAACCTTTATTACAAAAAAGCGTAAATACTTCTTTTCAAATATTATTAACTGAACTATCCAAATTGGTTGAGGACGATTGAGTATTCCGAATAGGTCTTTTTCAAAAGTTTAAACTGCCTGATTCATTGAACGTTCTGTTTGTTTTGAAGTTACGTTAATAGTTGAAACATTGACTTTTCCAACGTATCATACTATATAGTCTCAGTGTATTTCAAACAAGCTCAATTGTACATAAACTAAGCCTAGCTAGGCATCGATCGTGGACTGAAAACTTTATTTCTTTTGATCGTACGTTAATACTTGAAACATTCACTTTCCTTCATTTGGTGTCTGAGTGCTCAATTCAAAACGCGCCGAATAGTTATATTCACTAACATAAATTAATAAGTTAGATGTGGTGTTGTACATTACATCATTGACTAATCCGCGTTTCGCGTGCTATTGCTCGATCGCGCTCTATTAAAATTTGCATTTCATACCGTATACCCTTGCATAGCATTATATACCTTTCTCTGGTATATTAGTTAAGTTAAGTTGTTAACTTCACATTTGTGATTCAATTTTTTTCTACAAAACCGCAATTTTAACCTTGTCCCAGTGGCACCAATAGCAAAACAACCGTTATTGATGGCGTGTTATTGTTTTCGGCGGTTTTTTCGGTGAACAACTTGCAAATTGCGGTTTTTCTCACAATTTTGTTGTTTAGACTTGTTGAAGAAAGTATTATTTTGTCATTCTTTTTTAAAATATGTTCGAAATTGCGCCATAAACCAGTTTATACCTCGGCGAAACATTTGCTATTGCTATGCTTTTTAGACAATAAGCTGTGTCCCTCGACATACGTGGTTACAAGAGATACTTGACTTTTCTATTTCTTCATAACGCTGACCTTTGGAAGTAGTGAGAATCACTCTTGTCTATTTGCTAGAATTTTAATGTTGTTAGAGTTATGCTATAGTCTATATAGTCTATTGTTTTTTTCAAAAACTTTACCGAATGCTCCACCCTAGTCGCAACACTTTTTCTGATTCCCGAAATACGTGAAATGAATTTTTGAAATTTTAATTTCCTAGTTTAAATACATCTTGTAATTTGTCCAATGAGCTATCTAGTTCTTATAAAACACAATAATAAGCTTTCTCAATATCGTAGATTGCATTTTGCAAAAGTAGTGTGGTCCCGAAATCGTAACCCTACTCTTTCGAATGCGTGCAATTTGCGCTAAACTGAATGTTTCAAACTTTGTCAACTAACTTGGAACTGTTATAAGATAATCTTGTTGAGTTCTCATTTCAAAAGACGTTTTTAAACAAAACTTAATAACTATAATTCTAGGTGACCGTTAGATCTCAAAAGGAAGAGTCAAGAATGCGGCATCCCGTTCCCCCGAATCCCAATGGAGTGCCTCCGCCTAAAGTACAAGTAGTACGAAGTCGACCACAGAGCACGGCTTCGTACAATAGTATAGGTAATTCTTAATTCATAGTTTATATATGTTTTAATACTTTCTTATATTTATATATTTTCGGGTACCCGAAATTGGCCGAATTACTTACTGCCTCGAATTACCGTCCTATATAGAAGCTTTCATGTGATCTGGTTAACGATACAACTTATTTTTAAGCAAAACTATTAAAAGTTCACGAAAGTGACGTGTTACTTACAATTAGCAATAGCTTAGATGTAGTTTCACTAAACAACACTGAGAAATAAGTATTTTTAAGTTTTGTTTGTTTGTTAATTTGTTTTACTCAACACGAGATCACAGATATTTGTAGCCAAGAAGTGAGACGAGGGAACCATAGGAAGCGGGACTTCATAGCACAGCACCAAGGGAGTGGAGGCGGCAAACAAGAACAAATTTCCAAGAATTCTTTCTTCGGGGGGATTCGAACCTTCGACCTATTGCTTTTGAGATGAAGCTTCTAACCACTGGGCCACCACGCCCCTTTATCTGACATACTTGTTACTAGGAATAGAACCTCAAACCCAATTGTAATATCAAGAAACTATTATCGGATTCGAAATTTTGTCAATAACCATAATACAAATTTTCTTCAGCATCCTCTGGTATGGAAAACATCAACTGGCGAAACTCGAGCATCTCAAGTAGCACTGGCGATTCGAACAGGAGGAATACAATACACGAGGAGGAGAATTTATCAAGAGTGGTGAGTATTTCTCTATTTTTCTGATAAAACAGGGTTTATATACTAAGGAGGTGGACGTTTGGTTCTGTGCTCAAAATAAAGTAGTAACATATGGCACCCTATTGCTAATTAAATAAATTCACCTCAAACTTAGTATTTGATTTTTCTTGAAACATTTACTTATGTATGTAAATCAGTATGAACTATTAACAAATGCTTTATTATGGCCGAACAGGGACTATTATAATTCGAAGAGATCATAAGTAACCATTGCGGTGATTGTAAGGAGCTAATGCGGTCCTAAAACATTTGGTTTTCGGAAAAGTTTGCATAATTGAATCGTGGTTCTCAAAATTGCCCGGCCCGGACGGGGCCGACCATATTATTGAACATTCTCAATTTTGTTTCCACAAGTTTTGAAAATATATCAACTATAGTTACGAAAAAAATGTTGGATGATACATAGTCGGCCCACCGGCCCGAGAATATTTGAAATTTGCGGGCCGGCCCGGCCCGGCCCGTTTGAGAACACCGAATAGAATTACCTTCAAAGGACGAAAGTAGACATTGACCGTTTTCCTGGTCTGAATTGGAGGCGACCGACAGCTATGCTGCGCTTACCAGGGCTGAAACATTAGGGATTAGGAAACTATATTGAACTGGGACTGTAAGCTCAAATTTTTAAAAACTCAAACGGTCCGGACCAGTCTAGTTTAACCTAAGTTTATAAAGATGAGACTGTAACAGAAGAACTTGGGAGAGTGGTCTCCATCACGGGTCGGCGGGGCCGGACCGCTTTTCTTAGCCCTTTAGTAATACTGCATACAACCGCTTGAATAAAATTGACTGATTTAGGTGAATATTCTGCTAAATAGTATCCAAAAACATCAATATGTAAAGATAATTGCAATCTTTATGGTTAATGCCGATAAATAGCACTGAAAAATAACTTTTTTGGACAACATCCCCTAAAATGTGTGAAATAGTCCGGGTCCGAAAATTTGAGAAACGGCCAGTCTTTTCCCAGCCCGGGTCTACATTTACCGTACTTAGCGGAAAATACTTTGAAATACTTTACCAGTATTTTCAGTCCCTGAGCGTGATCTGTTCTTACTCGGGTACACCTCGAGTTCTGGGTTCAATTCCCTGCGAGAGTGTGGGAAAACTGCTGATTGCCTACCAACCATCAAGCTAACTGATGTTGGTATAATTATTACTAATGGGATAAAGCTACCAATTTGTAATATATTAATACTTGGCAAACAAGTTGCAAAGCTTATCCATTTCTATATTTAGAAGTTAAAAATGGAGGAACATTTCAATTTGGTATATGGGAAAGCAATTTTTGTGTAAAAGGCAGCTTATGTCTAGTCGCCTCTAATTAACGGGCCTTACTTATTGAAAAATGGGCCAGCTTTCAATAATAGGCAGCGGTGAGAGTCAGGGCTGGCAATTTCACGGGCCGAAAATTAGAGAAGTGGAACCAAGGGGGCCCAAGGAGACCAGACCCACTGACAGGAGCCGGCCATTTCCCACCCCTAAAAATATGGGGTAGAGACTAGAGTTGGGCGTTTGTGCCCGTTTTGCTTGAGCCCGGTCTTCGGGCTCAAACCAGCTTTGACAAAAACGTGCTTTTCGGGCTTCAGGCCGAGCTTAAGTTCGAATTTCGGGCTGGGGCTCGTTTTTTCGGGCTGATTTGCCCAACTCTACTAGAGACCCCCCCTCACTAGGATCCCTCTAGTTGTTTGTTTTCAATACGTTCTGTTATTACAGCAAGTTTGAATTTCTGTATTTGATATCCTATCAATCATTTCCCCCCTTTTCTAAAAATTCTATTTCTGAAAAATTGAAACGACTTTACTTTTTCCACGACTGCGAGTACAAATTCAAATATTCTGGCCAATGCCGCGGCCTACAATTTCAATTCGTGCTTAGCCATAACGCATAAACATGAATTGTATTTTAAAACGAGATAAAAACGCGCGAAAAAACACATTTTCTACGAATGTCAAGTCGGAATTGGACTTAGGGACATCAGCGTCGTTGTTATATCATTTGTAAAGCTATTGACATGGGTGGGTGTTGCCCGCCCGGGCCGACAGTTAAAATTTTCTCGGGCCGCCCCCACTTTTGCCAGCCCTGGCTATTGAGGTGATTTGAAGGAAAGTCTTTGAAAGCAGATTTGTGGAAAAGTAAATGTTTCTGACTTGTTTGTGATAAATTTTCATTGCACGCCTCAGTCGTCAAGGGAAAGTATAACCCATAATAATTCCAAAACTCAGACTGCACCGCTGTGAGTAGGTATCTCGCGGTTACGTGACATGTTGCCCTTAATTAGCCCTAAAATTTCACACCAACGCTGGATCACTGCACGCTCTGTGTGTGTTGAGTGTTGAAACATATCTGTATCTGGGATGGGCATTCGGTAAAGCTTTTTAAAAGAGAACTATAAAACGTTATACCGGTAAACTAACATTCCGAAATTGTGAAATGGTAAAACGGTAAACTAGGTATTCAAATATTATCGATTTGAGAATTCTGACCAGAATAGATATTGTATTGCTAGGATTGCTAAGATTTGACTCAGACTCATTAACTCCCTTCACCAAAAAATATTAACCTTATTATTTTTCTCAACAACTTACCGGAATGATAGTCTGCCAATTGCCGAGCTTCTCTTTCCGGGACGGAACGAACTGCGGCCCATAGTCAAGGAACGCTTGCCGGGTCTGCAAGATATCGGTATTTCTTTGTGTCAGATTTCACTGTTAGTTATATGGGAAACGTTCCATAGTCGCATTCAAAAGTATTACGGCCGTGCTAATAATTGTAATATTTTGATGAAATACGCAGCCTACACGGCGGTATAACTTTTGAATCTAACTATATTATATAGTTTCTAAGAAAAAAATAGTCTATATACAACCTCTTGAAACATTTTCTTCCCCCTTCATACAAGCTATATTTGAGCATTTTATGTTTACTGGCACTTCTCTGCTCATTTTACGAAAAGTAGATAAATTCCCATGGCTTATTCACGCTTTACTAGCTTGGCCTTTGATTTGCAGGTTTTGCGCGTTACCGTAGTAAAAACGCTTAGGAAGTGGAGTTTTAATTTCGGAATTTTGGTAAAAGATGTTATAATAGGATTCAAGAATATTACAGCTGTGTTTCATTAGATTGCCAGATTGTAAATTGCCAGCGGGGCGGGTGCACTGTTAAAAATTGTAAAATACGTAGCATACACGGCGGTAACACTTTTGAATTCGACTATACGGAATACTTTGTTTTTAGCGAGTAACTCATTTTGTATACTCTCATAGCTTTCGTTTGGTTGAAGTCGTTATTTCTGAATTTGAATTGTTATAGATATATTGGTCAACTCGTTCCGCCGAAAAAGTTAAAACTAAATGTTTCAAACACCATAGTCCTAAATTTATTACCTAAAGTTCATCCTAGCCAAGGCGCTGCTCCGTTTTCCCGGTCTGAATGCATTTCTTCCAAAGGCTACAGTTCTCTTTGCCGGCCTGAAATCAGCAAAACTAGGTGGAAAATGATTTTTTCATCAATTCTTGGCACAGGTTAGCTACAGTACCACCATCTGTGTGAGATAGAGCGCACAATATGATAGCGCGCACCAGAATCAATCGCGATAACTGACCTGAAATAGTACGCTGCCGTGCTACGTTTACCGGGACGCAACGAAGTCCGACCCATAGCCATTGACCGCTTCGCAAGGCTACAACTTTAAGGTTTTAATATGTTTTTGAGTGAGGGAGCAGGGTCAGCGGTGGCAGAGCAAATTATCCGGCCGGCCCGGCCTGACCTCCAAAATTTAATGCGGGGCAGCGGTGGCAGAGCTGATTATCCGCCCGGCCCGGCCTGACCTCCAGAATTTAATGCGGGGCCGCATCAGCTTTATTTAGACTAGACCGGCCCGGCCCAGCTTAGGCCTGGTCGGCGGAGGTTTGGACAGTTCGGCCCGTTCCGACCATTTAACACCCCTGTGGCCGGGCTGATCCCGTTCTAGGCTATAAAGTCAATTTCCAAGACAGTAAAGCCTGATTCTGGTCAACGTGATCTTGTTTCGACATGAAGGCATTTCATAAAATCAGAATGTTTTTTTTTCTAAACTTACTCGTCGATTATATCGTAAATTGGTTCCTCGGGCTCGGCAGATCGTTTGCCCATTGATTCCTCCTCAAATTCTCGTTCATTCTCTTCAGCTACGTCCGCAACACTTCTTCTGATTAACAGAATAGGCTGGCCAATCTTGAAAAATAATAATTCGTTAAAGTAAATAGGACCGTGACTTTAGGGACGGTTCCTGGGATTCTGGGGTGGTATATGGGATTTTGGGACGGTTGCTTTTATTAGCGAACCATCCCTAAATCCCCAGTCCCAAAGTGAATGTTTCAATTAGTTCTGTAACGGCTATTTGTGAATTGTAGGCAATCGCAAGCTATCATTTTCTATAAATATAATTTTAAAATATCAAAAGAATAGCTATATATTTGAATAGTTTTAAAGAACTTATGTGGAACTTCTCATGCACTAAAAATACTTTTAGATTGCAAAAAGTGCACAAAGTTTCGAAATTTTGGACTGTCCATGGGAGTTTATGTGAAAAATGGTGTTTCGCTTTAGGCAACTCCATCGCTCCAAGTTTCTTAACTATTTCAAAGCCTTTTTCGCACGTAGTTGACAGCAGCGCTGGAAATTTGAGGGGCCGGCTGGGCCGGGCGATAGCCGAAAATTTGAGAAAATTTGAGGGCCGGCCCGGGACGGCCCCGCCGGCCTTTTACCAGTCCTGATTGACACTTCAGCCGCGAGCCAAACTGTCTTACTGCTCACGGCAACTGTCATCCTTGAACGAAGCTCTCGCATCCGTTGTCCGGACCGACCGGTTTATCAAAACTAAACGAAACTAACCACTGGAAAGTTGTTCTCATCTTCCTCGGTCATGGGTGGGGCCTGCTCCCGATCGGCCACAGTGAACACAGCAAAACTAAGAGTTACCGTAGTCCAATAGAGGAGCAGCGGTAGTCTCATATCTAGTTGGGTACCTGAATGATGAATGTGATCAAATAAAAGGATACCAATTTAAAAAAAGGGGCGGAGTTAGCACCTGGGCGAGAGTGTTCGAGTTTAGAAGAAACGCAGGAGGCTAGTTATAGGAAGGGATACAATTTGATGGTTAGGAGGAATCTGGAGGCGTTAGGAAGAAATACTGTGACGATAGTATAATAATAATAAAAATCAGCCTCAGAGGTGGTTATCCGGGCCGGGCCGGGCCGGGGTTGGCCGGTTTTCCAGGCGGATCCTGGTGTTTCTGGAATTAATAAGCAATCCGGTCCGGACTGATATTTTTGAGCCCAGGAAGGGCCGGGCCGAGCCAGAATGTCGAAATCTAGACCGGGCCGGCCGGATAACAACCTTTGATCAGCCTGAATGCCAAATGGCCGAAAGTGGAAAAGCAAATGTTTTACGCATTTGTGAGGGGGTGTTTCTTTAGTTGTTGGAATGAAACTCTATTACAAATAAACTTAAGAACTGCACTTCGAATATTCTATTCAAAATTTTGTATGATTCCAGAAATCTCGAATAATTTGGATTCGGCTATAGTCTATAACAAACAAAAGACCTAAGAGCGCGGTGGTATACCTCCGCAATTGCGTATTTGTCTTTTTCTGGACATGGTACACAATACAACTTGTACAATTATATTTTTCTGACAGCAAACAAAAAATTGCGAACGAGCGAATTTTGAAACCTTAAAGAACACCGCGCACTACAGTCTTTTGTTGTTATGGACTATACCCTCTACGAACTATAATCTGATTACTATATTATTCAGCGTGGTATAAGAGTACATAATTTATATATAGTTTCAAATATGTTTTGGACACAAAAGCACAACTTTGTCACTTTGTCAGTTGCTTTATATGTACAATATGATTGGATGAATGTGGTACATTCAGTGGGCGTGGCTAAAGTGCCGTAAGATCATGGGAAAACCATTTCTAACGACGTTGCTACCATGAGAAATTAGCTCTTTCCAGAAAAGCACAACATCTGCAAATTCATTTAAAACCGATGAAATCACGAAACTTAGGGGTATTTTGGAGTTAAATTCACAGGTAGAAAAGGTTTTTTAAACAAAATTCAAAGAAGCTTCAGATTCCCGATTTAGCTGTTTATTTAAAAGTTTATTCATTCATTTTACGAAACACGAGATCACAGATAGGAAGTGGGACTTCAGAGCACAGCACACAGGGAGTGGAGGCGGCGAATCAGAACAAATTTGCAAGAATTCTTTCTTCGGGGGATTCGAACCATCGACCTCTAGCTTATGAGGCGAATCTTATACACTGGGCCACCACGCCCAACATTGTTCTCCAAATATATTGCGAAACTTGTATCCAGTGAAATTTGAAATATTTATAAATATTTATAAAGGTAAAATTTTATAGTTTCAGAATGAAATTTGCAATTTATAAATGTTTCATTCCAGGCCAAACTCGGGGGAATTCACAAGGAAGAAGAAGAGCTTCTGAAAAAAGGCCAAGAAATGGCTTCTAAGCTAACCGAATGGTATTCGGAGCGATTGGAGTCTCTGGATAAACGATCGAGGCTTCTTAATCAAAGAATGGTCACTTTGGTAAGATATATAGTTTATATTATACGTACATTGCTGGAACGGAATGGCACGGTTAACTAATCTGATAGTTCCACACTCAAGTTCCATAACAGTGAAACATTTGCTTCTGTCTGTTTCATTTATTGTCAGTTTATTATTGGTGATATAGCCTGCTTCAGAGGTGGTTATCCGTCCGGCCCGGCCTTGGTTTCAAAATTTCAGGCCGTCTCAG
>JAQGAV010001611.1:0-19853 GCA_034691345.1 Phasmarhabditis papillosa
TATATATATATAACACTGTATATTCAAAACCATTTGTTAAATTTGACAATTTTGTAAAATTCAATATAATCTTAGAGAATTAAAATACAAATAGCACTCCAGATCCAATTATAGATATTACCCAATCAACAATGGAATTATGATGCTTTGATATTGCTCAATAGGAGAATAATAGCAGATGGGTGGCCCCGAAGACTAACTAGCACGGTGGTCCGTCTGAGAAATCCCTGTGGAGGTCCTCTTAAGAGTTGACTCTTGGCAATCATTTGATTAAGACTATTAGAGTAGCCTAATCGACTTAATCATAAATGAGCCACATATGGACACAGGAAAAAGCAGGAACCCTTTAAGAGGATTGCATAATTTGTAAGGAAACAATAATAACAATAATTGGTAGACAACACTCTAGAATTTGGAAGCAACTTTAGTCTGAATCAAGAGCTAGGTGTACCAACAAGTATCCTGGGAGCTAGTTGAAAATGAATATACTTTCGAAAAAATGGCTCCCAATACACAGATTTTCAATTCATTTAAATCTAACACCGCCTCTATACATGGTACTCGCTGGAAACCAAGATCTCAATAAAGAATATATATAAAGAAAGTAAGTCAGTTTGCAATTTACGCAAACTAAGCAATGAAACGGAACTATTTCAGAAACAATTTTGGGATATTCGAAATCGTCCGATTGAAATTCCGTTGCGATTGCGGATTTTTGCATTTATCGAGTATTTACCATGTTAAGTGGTAGTGTTTTAAGTGAAAGACAAAGACTTCGGTTCGCTTATGCACAATAGTACTCGCGTGGATAAGTAGCTACTCGGAACGAACAACCCATTAGTAACATATTAAATGCGAACCCTCAACACACACACTTTGACTTCAAACTAACTAAATACATGCAAAGTTGGCGAAAATTGTATATCCCAACAAAAATTGGAACAGGGTTGCTAATCTTTTGGGGCGGAAGAGGCAAATTTGAAATGTCGGCCGGAGCACGCCCTTTCCTACGATTATGAATTAAACGTATAGATGTATAAATGGCAAAAATACGACATTTGGTATTTGGCATTTCATTGTATTAGGGTGGTTGACATATAATTCAACCAATTAGACGTGAACAGGTGAACCTCACAATTAGAGGAACAATGGACCACACTGAGAGGAAATTGCAGCTCATCTTGCATCGCAACAACTTGTTACAGTTAAATGGTGAGAATATCTGGAGACATAGCGGATCCAAATGTGAACCTCTTACTGATACAGAGTAATATGGTAACAGAGCGCTGGTAGTATTGTTATACTATATTTATTTAATAATAATAATATATCAAATAATACAATTGAAACATGATCCCAACAAAACAAAACACTTTTGTGTTGAAGTGGCAATAAGACTACAGTAATAATATAGACGCCTGGATAGCCCATATCTGCAAGGCTTGCCACTGAATTATCATAACGTATTAGATGAGATTACATTTTTACTAAACTAGCTCATAACAAACAATAAGATTAACTATGTTCATTTGAGTAAACTGAATTACTTTCTGAGTTACAAAAATAAGCCATACATTCTTAACTCAAACAACTATTATTCTCATTTGAATAATAAACAAAGAGAAATCATGATCAGCATACGGTGAGTCAAGTGAATCAGATAATATTTTATCGGTTACCAAAAGTTCAAAGTAAAAAAAGTGAATAAATAAATCAGAAATGCTAAAAAACGACTAAAATATATATTTCTCATTTATGGCTAATTTAAAGATACAGACAACTGCCCATAACAAAGATTATTGACAACCTATATAAACTAGTTTTTATTCCAAGTGGGATATTCAATCTTTTTATAATATATTGGTGTTATTCGCTTAAACAGTTAATTATAATAATTTAAATCACTTAGGAAACGCATTATGAGTGTTATGTTAGCGGTAGGTATGTAATTGAATGGTAGCAAGGCTAAGGCTAGCGACCTGCAAACAAGCACGCAACATCTAAATAAACATTAAAAGGCAATAAGGGGTCAAATGGCAAGATGAGAGCTCTCAGCAGCTAACTATCAAAACAATCATCAAATCACCTATTAAGCTTATTATTTATACTTTAAAATATTTAATCATTTCTGTTTCGAGACATTATTTGTTAATAAACTGCGGCTTTAGCCTTGAATAAGCACATGTGCATTAGAAATAAACCAAGTTAGTCAAGGGATGCAAAGATTTGAGAGATAATTCGTTGAACAGGAAAATGACTGTATGAATCATGCTTCGAGAATGATGATCTAAATTGGAAGAGAACGCTCAGCTGGTTCACTATATTTCAAAAGAGATTGGAAATGTGTTACAAAATGAAAAATAAGACCTAGTACGTAAAATTAACGTACTAGGTCTTATTTTCGTACGTTGGCTGTTGTTTCAATACATATATGTAAAAATACATCAAAATTCAAAAATTCAAAACTTCAACTTAGTTACAAAGTTTGTTATCAACTTAGTGGAATTGAAATGTTTCTTCAAATTTCTTTAAAACGCTCTAAAACAAGGTATTTCGGGAAAGTATTAAAAATTAAAGACAGCAACTCTAAAGGTTTTGCAGTCACTTGTGATATTTGGGTGTTGGAGGAGTGCCGCAATGGTTATCTAATCGAGTAAACTGAGGACAACTATAGGGCGATCGGCCATTCTTGAGCCTTATAATTAAAGGCAGAAAGATTGCACTTATAGATAAGATCGTTGTATCGAGGCAACAGATAGTGTTCTATCAACCGAGAGACTGAGGACCATGATCAATATAATCATACATACATAATATTTTATTACTTTGACCATCCATATACGCAATATTTATAACCGAGTAGATGTTCTAGGAGTATTTGTAAAGTACGGTATACTCAATACTGATTATAATGTTTTCACTTAGTAATATATATATACTTTCCAATATGGGCAAAGAAACTGTTGAAGAGATCATTTTACAAAATACTTTGAACAAAATTTGATAAATGTGGCCAAAATGACTGAAACAAAATCGGTCTGGGCTTTTTAACCGAACTATATAAGATTTGAGAATTCGAGGAAAATGCGTCGAATTGGATCAGAATGCTGACGATCGCGTGCTGAAAAAGATGCGCAATTAGCTTTGGGACAGTAATAACTAGACAGGGCGGGCATTTGCTAATGAAACTTCAAACTCTTCCGACCAATTACCATTCTACAAATACTCAAAGCTAAAACCAAAGTATAAATTTTTTTGGGATGAACTATTAAAAATATATGCTATTTACCATCAATGTATTCTATTCATAATACTTTTTGGATTTAACAAATCTGTAGTGAGATCCCGTGTTCGTAAGGGCAAGAAATCGCAAAATATAATTTACTGGGACCACCCACTGTGCAAAGGGACACGCTGCTGACAGTAATGTCAACTGCGATAAGGTGGCATGAGCATGATCGATTTAGGATTGTATAGCACTCAAGGTGGATTTATAATACAAAATTATAGCATGCTCAATTGAATATGTTGCGTAATAAGCAATATGTTATACATTTTGGAATATAAGTCAACACTTAGCTATATCTACAGTTTCAAAAAAAAAATGTTACGGAATTTTTAAAATTATTTCCTTTCTGGAATACCCCGTAAAAACGTTTTTTTTTGTCAGTCAAGCTGCCTTACTTAGCTCACGTACTGAACTATAGTCAAATCAGATAAAATATTTTTGTGTACATACATCTTCAATAAAAATAATAATAGTGTAGTGTGTGATGTAATGCGATGATATTCGTTTATTACTAGATTTATGAATTGGCTACCTCGATGATGACCTTTTAGGTTGGTAAATGGACGCTCCCTAAGAGGGGCGAACGAAACTGTCAACAAAGCTCAAGAGGGTGATAAAAACGAAAAATGAACTGTTAAGAGATTCTTGACTTTCAATTGAAAACAATTTGGGTCAGACTGCAGTTTTAAACAGTAATTAATAGATTACTGTTTAAAACATATGCTTTTGATTCCACGGCATCCCCGAAATTTCTCGGTTTTTTCCCAATATATGTTGTTATACTACTCATAGGATGCAAATTTAGCACAAAAATACTGAAAAATCATCGAATAGGCATATGAATGAGCACAATACTAATAAATTTTCGCGTTGAGATACGAAAAATTAAAAGGATGGGAAAAAACGGCTGCTAAATTAAACGGGGTGTACTTGCCATGATCCCTAAATAATTCCTAATCGCCTAGTATAAAACTTTTCAAAGGATAAACACGTTGAAAAGTGACCACGGTGTGACTTAAACCATTAGGAGAATATAGTAGAGAGATATTGGAGTAAATAATTCATTAATAAGCTGCTCTCCTCATAAAAGGTTGGATTAAAAAATTCCAGATATCAAGGTCTTCCCTGAAAAGGAAGCCAAGGTAACTGCCGAGGTAACAATTTCAAAAAAGCTACTTCTATAAAGTCTCTCTCATTAAAAAATGGGCTTAGCATGTTTTATCGGCATTTAATCAATATAATTATAGATTTTTAAAAAGTTGGTCTAAACAGTGCTGTACTTTCCACATGAATAGATTTTACTCGTAATTTGAAGGGTGAGAGCGGGACGCATTGCTAGCGCGGCTTTTCGACTGTGGAATAACTGGCTAGATAAAATCTTTGAACATCAAACGAAAGCATCTCAAACAGGCAAAGATGAAAGGAGGCATTAAATACATCGAATTGACTATCTCAAGAAGGGTTTTCAAATTTAATAATCCAGCTGTTGTATACAAATATCGACAAGAATATAGAAAACGAAATCATATATCAATATTCAATATTGCAACTTTCTCTGACAATGAGACTCATGGTCAGGCAGATTTTAACTGTTGTAGAACTATAGGTATGAGATTCTGGAAAAGTTCAACAATTTCTTTATATATGAAGAAAAGTTACAGTTCATGTAAAGAACTATATTTTGGTTGCATTAAGAAAGTGTTATTGAATTGTTTATGGTACTAGGAACCATATTTGACATGAATATTAGGCACAGACCCAGTAACGAATGCATGATGTGATCGCATGACTCAACCCTTCAATTACGAAAAGGCCCGTCAAACGGTAATAGCTTCGAAAGATCGCTTTGTTCAAAACTGTATTTCCTGTATGAAACAAATGTTTACAAAAAAGTTGCAAAGCTTGTCCAAATATTTCTATACATTTTATTTTAATAAAACAGTATGAAATATAAGACTTGACAAAGATCATTGTCAAAATATGTCGTGAATTCTCAACTGAACCCATCTGGGATGGCTGCGAAATTTGCATTTCTATTAATCTTCATTTAAGCACTGAAGAGTCCATCAAAGCATATATTTAGGAGATTTAAACCGAATGAATATGTAACTGAACTGATTTGTCAAGAGGGGCATATGGTGAATACACATACATCAAACTACTCCAATGAAAGACATTGGATTAACATTCACAATTAGAAAATGCAAATTAGTCAGCACGATTTATGGCCACTGTCCTACGGCTCTTTGACACATGCAAGACGTTTATGACAGCCTCTAAAACAGTATTCAAAAGCATTGTTGTCTAGGGGTAACAATAGTGGCAACATATAGGGCCGTCCCGGGACGGAAACAATTCGGGCCGGCTACGATTTCGGTTTAAGTTTGCAAATTTAACAGGTTAGAAGAGTAATTTAAGCTTTTGTTAGACTGAACACTAAATTTTAAATTGAAAAGATGCTTATAAACTGATATATTCATTGATTAAAGCTAGATGGATAAGAAAGATTGTTGTTGAATTTTCGGAGATTGTTGTTTCTTGTGGGTTACATTGACTTCTACATGACTGTTTAATAGAATAGGGTTGGATTGCTTGCGAAGGGTGAGAAGAGCAGCAATTTGAGTGTGTACTGGCGCACGTTAGTGACCATCCCTACTTGAGCTGTGCACACTTTCAAATGCGAAAGATGAGTAGACAAAACAGACAGATAAATGACCCTCAAATTAGGGATAGGCAAACTGACGCAAACATAAACGTTAAACATAACTTTTAAAAGAGGTTTGCATCTTTTATAGTTATAGCTAGATTTGTGAACTTGAAGACTGAATGTTAGAAAGGAGCCGAGTTCGGTCTACGGAATAAATGACCGAAACCCTGCTCCGAGGAAATTTACAGTTATTGTGAAATTGACAACGGGTGAGTATTTGAGTCACTATCAGTTGTTATTAAAATTTGAAGGTGTTTTTGTATATATTTTATATTAAAATCTGCTTAAATAGCAATTTCTAAATTGGAGAGTGCAAAGAATGATGGTTTAGCAGTGGTAACAGTGAAAACCACCAGCTATCTAGGCCATGCGCGTTCGTCAACCAATTTATATAGAAAAACATACATGAACACAGTAACGATCCGCTAATTTAATCGTTGAGAAGACTTTTGTATTAAAATGTTTTTGTCTAGATCAATTATAATAACACATTAAAGTAACAATAATCAACATTTTTCTTTCAGTTTGATTCGAAATTCCGTTTCCTTATGACATTTACTATGGTATGGATCATGGCCTAGGTTTCCAGCGCAGTGGCCTGAGGAGCAAAGATGATATGGGAGCATATACTTAAAAAGAAACATTCATTTTATTTAACACCGCCGTTCTCCAAGACACTGCTTTGGAAACCTAGATCATGACACAGACTATAGTTGACGGCGTTTGATTTACAGTGTAAACTGAAAGAAATCCATCAGAAAAACGTCATTTGAATGTTATTTCTTCACGTTTTTGTGTTCGAATCGCCTGTCATTGCCCCTAATCCAGCCAGCCGTAAAGTTTTTTCAGGGTCATCCAAAGTAAGCGCAACATTCAAATTCATAAAGAAAAATATTGTAAACAAAATTATTACATAGGTTATATTACAGAAAACATTCAAAATTTTTTCATAGTAACGTTTCGCAAGCGTTACTATTCATCAGTTAGCAGAGTAGTTGTAAAATTTTAAGTGAGCGAACCGAGAAATCCGCTCGCAGGTGCCATGTACAGATTACGCAGCTGTACCATTGGAAAATGTAACAAAAGTCAGCAAAAACTTGACAAAATCTCCAAAAAAAGCAACAGATGTTAGAGAAAAACTTGATTCACAGTTGTATTTAGACAATTGGAAATAGAAAGCCCAGATCAATGTGTGGAGACATTTATCGTTTTAAATACAAGAAAAGTTGGGTTGGGTAGTCAACCCTTTTGTTATTGATACGTCTTGATGTTCACTTCTTTCATTTCACATAAAAGTTATCATTTTTCTAAGCATGAGTTTCTTGCCGTTTTATGATCAAAAACAAGGCTGTAGTTTTAACGAACCGAATCGGACAGGGGCGCAAAAATTTTAGAACGGGCACCCGTGATTAACAATTCAGGGGGAAGACATTTTTCTGCACGTGGGAGCAGTGTCAAGAGGAACGTGATCCCGATAGTTTATTTGATTAAGGAAGTTTAAGACTAGAAATGTGTTAAACTCCACAGTCATGAGCTGTTATTTGCTGAGAAGCAATCAAATGTTTGTTCCACTCTACAACAGAAAACTGCCCATAATGGTAGTCTATTAGCAAGCTGTAAACTTGTTCTTATACTGAGATGTCGAGAAGAACCCAACAAAACATAATAATAAAGTTTGTTCTGAAGGAACTTTAACTTTTAAAACTTTTTATAGTGCGTACCAAAACCTAGACCGGAAGCGCCGGATGTATGTTGTGGCACGTCGCGGTGCAAATTCAGAGAAATTGGCAAAATTCCACACATTTCAAAAAATTGAATCCGGTCTAGGTTTTGGTACGCACTATAAGATATATATAGTCTATATCACACAGACAAATATAGTGTTGTTCAAGAGTAACGAGGCCGTGTCTTCGCATTTTTATGAGAACAGTGCGTATTTAACCAATTTTGAAGAGAAAAGTGCAAAATGACCCTTTAAACATTTCAAATAGACTATAATAATATATAGATCAATACTTTTAAAAAATATTTTTGACAGGTTTCAGTATTTTTGTGAAACCGATATCCGTGATAGCTTTTTTATTAACAACTAGCAAGGTGTAATTACGAAAAGAAGAAGGTATAACTAACTAAAAGTCTTTATATATTTATTATTATCACAGATAAAAACAATTAGTAAATGCATAAATGTTAAGGGAATATCGACCAGTTTCTTGCTATGACAAAATATATATTGCACATAAATCCTTACTTGCTACAGTAGGATTATAATTGCAAAGCGCAAGTCGAAGTCTAAAAGAGTAATGTTATATCTGGAACAGAAGTAAAAATTAGGCTAACTTTTTGTCGGGTTCAAAGAAATTGACTTCCGAAGTTTAGAAAAGGTCAATTTCAGTTCAGTTGTTGTAGGCTCATTTTGAAATTATAGGTTTATCTTATAACATATACATGTTCGGAAAACAGTGTTTTAGGAAAAACCAGAACATAAACTATTGTCTGTATGAAGAACTAAGTTTCCAGCTTAGTAGCCTGGCGCGGTGTTAGATTAAAATTAAGGTAGTTTTAGAGAAATGGCTGCCAATACACTTCATTTTTATATAACATCGCTGCTCCTAAGATAATAACTACATTTCAAGAATCTTACCACAGTTCCACTGAGATCAGGCGGTAGTGTGAGATGCTGATAAGGCAAATACAAAACAGAATATGAAACGGCCTTACTAGGTGAATACACTGAAAAATTTTAGTAACTAGATATTAATAGCTATAAAACCTGCAAACCAAAAGATATCTCTCATATCAATCTGGCCCGGAATTCGAAGTGTTATTGTTTCACCATAGTAATCTCGCAAAGAAGTGCAGTCTGATAGACCAGTGGACCTCAAAGAAAGTCTAAGTTATGACAAAACTAACAAAAAACATACTCATTAAACAAAGGAAGAATGTGTCCCGTCGGGTTGGGTAGTACTCCATGGCCACCCATAAACCAAACGGCGTCGCCGTCAGTTTTTAAATGGAAATTGGTGATTGTAATAGTTTTCATATCAGTGAGCTAAATTAAAATAATAAGTGAAGTTTATTGAAATGTTTCAAATTTGAAGTAAACTTACATAAATAGTTCCGCTACTAATGTTGAAGGAACCATTGGGTGAGAGTGCTCGAATGGCCATGGGGCCAGGCACCTTGAACGCTTCACTATTCGGCATAAACATCATGGCCACAGTTTCCTGAAATATTCTTTTAGTTACAGTATGAAGATCAAACATGCAGTGTTATTTTCGTAATTTTAGGATTTTTAAAATTACGCATGAAAGCATCGCTTCATTTCTGTACAGTGAGAAGGCGCGACGAGCAAAAAGGGCTCAGACAGAAGCCGAATTCGTTGCTCTCTTTTATTACTCTTAAATTGAAATATATTTGTATTTTGAGACACAACTCACATCACGTTTATGATCTCTCAATGAAATCCATTTCATCTTGGACACACTGCGTCCCTCAGGTAACGTAAGCAGCAGTGGTTGGAAACCATCGTACCATTCTAAAGGTTGGATTCCCTAAATTATTTAAAAATTTAAAATACTTCAAAATTATTTCATAAATATAATGAAATACTATTTACTAACCATTTTGTCAAATTTCTCAAACTCTGGTTGATGAACCCTTGCTGCAGGCACATACAAAGGGGCTGATTGTATGATAGAAGAAATGTCATCACTGTAGCTGTAAATTTATAATAAATAATTATAATAAAGTTAATAAGTTATGATTAAATAAATAAGTTTGTTGAATAGTTTGATTTCCCAACCTTGAAGTTAAATTTGTTACTGTTGTATTGGGAGAAGTTTCGTGTACTTCCGAACCATCGACTTGGACCATACCACCCTATAACAAAAATTAATAAGACTACGTTCTATATTAACATATTAATTTTGTTCAATTAGTTTTTTTTTTCAAATTTGAAGTTGTATAAACATTTATCATGTTTACCTTAATTTATTAACGTCGATTGAATTATATATTTTACTTAAGTATTCAAAAATATTACCTTTACCAGAAGTTTGACCGGCGCAGAAACATATGTGGGCGTCTTCTCATCTTGATTTTTTTCCAGGGCTAAATTACATTTTTTCATGAGATAAGAGTAACACCTTACTTTCTCGTTTAACTTTGGTAGTTGCTGATGTGACATTCACAGGCGATATAGGCTGCGTTCCATTCAAAAATACATTCGCATTAATACCAACTCTCTTTTTGGCGGGTATTCGCTAAAAAAACAGTGTTCATAAATTGCATCACTCCCCTAACTACAATTGGAAGTAGAACTAAAAATTTTTTTTTGGAAAATTGTATGCGTTTGTAATAAAGTTGTAAAATGACGGCTGATTCCTATGGTTAGAGCGGCATTCAGAAAAATGAACAGCTTTTTAAAACACATTTTTGGAAAGAAAAAGTGTTTCCAAAAGGGGCTCATCATTAGTTATTTTTTAGTTTTGTTATTAACTTACCGGTAGATCTTCTAGAGCAAATACGGAATTCGCTATTTTGCTAGGATGAACATAAAATCCATTTCTAGAAGGAAATTGGTCCATAACGTCGTTTCCAGTAGCCTTGTCAGGTCCAATCCAGAAGGTCACATTTTCTTGAAAGTGGAGAATTCGTAAAAAGGTTTATTATCTTCATTTAAAAAATGTATTCTAATGTTGTGAATAAACTTAAATAGCTAATTGTATACCTGATAGCAAAGATCCTGGTTGAAGGACAAACTTGGAGATGAGAATTCGTCTGTCATCTACAGCCCACACTGCACCCGAGGGACGGAACTGTTTTGTTGTTTTTATCTAAGAAATGCAATATGTAATGTAATTTGTAAAGACGTTCCTGACTCACAGGCCCACAAGGACTGATAAGCATTAAAACTTTATCGTTCCAACAATCCGTCCTTTATAGAACATTTTTTAGTTGAGTTCGCTGTAACAACGAAACATACAACAAACAAGCGAAAATATATGATAGTTCTTTTTGCTTGTGATGATTTATCAATGTGATAAACGGCTATTAACGGCACGGTACACTCAAGAATTCGTTATAAATTTTTATGTTAAAATCGATATATCTAGTAATACTGAGTTCAAATATGTAGATGGGATTTTTTTACGATCATTTTAAGCCGAGTAATGACCGTTTTAAATTAGAGCCACCCTGCGCTGAGGTTCGAATGGAAGCGAAGTCCTGGCTCGAGCTGCAACCCCTGCATAAAAACTCCGCATGTTCATATCTCTTGAAATAAAAAGAAAATTAAAAACCTAAAAAGATTTCTACTATTTTCTGCACCAAACTCCATGAATATCATAAGCAATTTTCTAAATTTTGACCACTATAATTTCTTATTATTTTTCATTTAAGTCAGCTCGAGCTAGCAGAGCAGAGCTCAGCTGAAAAATAGTTCATTTTTCATAAAAAAAATTTGCTATTTATATCATTTTTCGTAACTTTTCAATCTGATTAATTTAAAACAATAAAATGAGAAATGAATTTTTGAGTGTACCGTGCCTTTAATAATAGCTTTACTCCTGCCTTGTATACTTTTTAAATACTCCCTTTAGTATACAATATGTTGTCAAATAGTATTTATATATACATTGAATGTTTGTCAAGGATTCAATTTTTATATTTATTTGTTGATCCGGTTATGAAATCGAGAATTCCCCCCAGAGTTTTGTAGTCCCCTTTGTGTACTACCATCGTGACCAACATGTTCACAAAGCATGGCGGCCGGATATATATTCGTTGGTGGTCGAGCCTCACCGGTGGCCTGTTTAACAAGGTCATATAAACAAATCATGACCCAAATGGTAATCTGCGAATTAATTCCGACTTTGGTTTAGGCGGAAAAAGAGTGTTGCAACTATTATAATTGGAACATACCTGCTCCGTGAGACTTCCGCAGTACCGACCATAAAAGGGCAATTTATCCGCAGTGACCTTAATATCGGGGATCTTTGTAGGTCTGTTGGCTTTAATCCATTCTAAGAGTCTACTTTCTTTCTCTTTCTTTGATTCCTCGTTTCTGTCTTCTTTCACAAGTGCACTGGAAACATAGAAATATACATATACATATTGAGCAAACACAGAGTTTAATGACACACATTTTCCGAGTTGTAAGAATACGAGGCTAGACGCATTTGAAAATGTTTACAGAACTACGCGTCGTCTGGTTTAGTTTACTTTAAGTTTAAACTTTTTTCTCTAGATATTGGATGTGAAGAATAGTTTGTATCAATAACTATGTCCTTAAGGTAGCGGTGTTATATAGAAATGAATGAAAAATCGGTGAGGGCGTTTTCTTAAAAAGTACATTCATTTCAATGCAACACAGCGCTGGAAACCTAGCTCTTGATACCGACTAATTATGAACAGATTTGTTTGTTTCCTACCGACCCTATAGCTGGCCCCAAAGACAATGGATCAATTTCTTTGCTGAGTATCGCTTGTTCCAGTATTTCACGTTGTTCCTTAGGTAGCCCATCCAAAATCTAAATAAAATAAGAATGAAATATAGTAAAATAGTATAGAACCTTCAAAGATTTTTCCTGTTCTTTGGATGGTTTTACAGGATCTTCGGCTTTTTTCTCCGGTTCCGTACTGACTTTCTTCTCGAACAATCTGTCATTCTTCTCCTTCTCCTTTATAGAGCTGTTTATGGCTGTGGCAGCTGGAATTATTAACTAAAAGACTCCAAAAATTCCTTATTATTTTAAAATGGCATTCCTGGGCTTGTATTTCATCGGTCTAGAAGTTGAGTTCTGGGACATAGAACTGCGAAAAAAACATAAGGTTGTTCAGATATAAGTCACAAATAGCTAGCTTTTAATTTCAGTAAAATCTCACCGTGATTTAGCAGTTTTTCCATTAGCGAGCTTTGTGGAGGAGCTCTAGCCGCTTCAACTGAGACTGGTGGAAATTCATCCTGCGCTGATCCGAAAGGTAATCTGTTACCACCCAATGCGTTAGCCATCACATCAAGAAGTCCTCTGCTCTAAACAGCTTGATTCAATACTCAAACAATCTACAGACTTACAGAGCTTCCTCCAGATTCGTGACCACCTGCACCGAAAAGGTTTTTCGTGATCTTTGCTAAAGTGTCCAAATTACCAGTGTTGGATAGGAAAGCTTCCATAGCATTTGGTTGCACGGCCTAAAAGTTAAATGCTACTCATAATATATATAGTATATAAAAAGAGGGAGATTTCTGAGGTATACTTATTTTAATGATAGAAAATTAAGTAATGTAGTACATCAACGGATCGATACAAATCTTAGCTTGCAATACTGATTTAAATGGGTATCTTAATTGATTATTTTTTATGTTTGCTTGTAAAACTTTTTTGTTTTCTACCTGCACATTCTGGACGGGTTGCATTGCAATTCCCTCAGCTGCCCTACTCTGCGCGAAAATAGAGTTGACAATGTTGTCAGGAGGTAGCGCGGCGTTTAGGGGACCGGATAGGGGCTGACTAATACTAGCTAGAGGTACACTGGGATCGATACCTGTAAAAAGAATGTCTTTATACTTGAAAAGATCAATAAAGCTGAGTTATACTTTAAACTTATTAGTTAATGTTTTAGCGATCCACAACACATGATAATTTAAGTAATTTGAATACTAGAAATTAGCTTTCCTCAGTTTTTGAAGTTAAGTTTCATAATATCTCTCTGGGAGGTCGTGTTTACCTGTAACACTGACGGCTCCATGTTGAGCGGGTCTTTTCTCCGGTAAGTAGTTTGGCTGTCCGTTTTCCCAGGTTCCCGCATGGAATGGAACTCCATGGGGTATTTGAATGTTAGACAGCATACTGTTAACCGATGAAGGATGGTTTGGTTTTGGAATGTTTTTATAATAGGTATCGGAAACAGTAAGTGTCTTTCTAGATTGTGACGGTGCCTCATAGGTATGTTCCATAGATTGTTCTACTCCTTCATTGTAGGGTTCCCTGGAAACTTCTAGACGCTGATTTCCTCTCCGAGTATACTCATGATTATGAGAATATAGGGTTGATTGAGATGGAATAGTCTTTGCTCCAAGCTGAAAAATTTTTTATTTGAAAAAGTTATTCAAAACTGTAGAGTTGTTTACAAGAAATCATTAAACTTACAAGCTACATATAAGACAAATCGGTTTGTTGCAAGATTGTTTTGCAAGATTTAACTAACCATGGGTACTCCTGGTTGCTTATGCGGCATTACATTCGGTGCTGGTGGATATCTTATTGTGTTTTCCTTTTTCATAAATAAGCTCTTTTGGTGTGATATTTTTGTTGGCATCAAATCTGACGGTTCGGCTATCACCTTGTTGCGAATTTGAGGTCGTATTGCCCCCCGCGAGCGAGGTCGTGGCCTAAAAGAGGGTAGTAATTTTCGTGCCCGGACTGTTTCATTTTTATATTTTCACTAAAACTATGTACTTTTTATATTTAAATAGGGTTTTGAATAAATCTATAATAATCTTCTAAAGATTGAAATACTAACGTTACAGGTCCTTGTCTAACAATAGGTCTTGGTGGTAACTGGTCCCCATTAGGAGGTTGATAAACTAGATTCTCTTTTGGCTGTTGGTTTGGATTCATTTGCACATAGTACTCGCGTCGTTCTTCATTCTAAAACAATAATAAATTTGTTTTTTTTTAAATTTAAAATAATCGTTTCGTTAGCTTACCTTCATATTTTGAGCTGCTTTGGCGGCTTTCATCCGTAATTGGTACTGAGACCACGGTATAATTGCCACCGGCCGATCAATGTCATCCGCAGACGTGAAAATTGCAAAATCTGAAATAGTCAAATAGAGATACATTTATCAAGTTTTGGCCATAGTTGGCCGAACCCATTTCAACATGTTAGGTAATTGTTCCACTGGACCGTTGGTTAGTCTGACATGATCTGACTATAAGTGTTATATGTGAAAAGTTTTTTTGGTTTGTAAGCGTTTAAGGAGAAAACTAGGCTTTTCTTGTAAGTCTGGCATAACCGGTTGAAATTCATATTTCCATATTATACTCTTGGGGTTATCTAAAGACTCACATGTAACAATTGCTAGAGATAATAATTGTCTCATGATTGAATATATGCTTCAGAAGTGGTTATCTAACATGGAGATGAGAGTGGACGGTGAGCGGATGGTTGTATATCCAGATGGGTGGTCATTTAGGCGCCGCCCTCCTGTGCTTAGTAACCGGAACAGAACATTCAATTCATACGCTGCATTGACCTCGCCGATTGAGTGTTCAAAATCAGAAATAATACCATTGAAATTGAAAGTTGCTAAACAGTATAGTCATCAAAACTATCTAGTTAGAGGGAGCGGAAGCATTTTACAGATATAGTTTTACGACATCATAAAAAGTAAACTTCAAACTCAAATGAACTCTTCTGAGGAAAGTTAATTTTGGTTCAGTTTATTGTATTAATTTTCAAGATATTTCCTCTAATTCGATGTCATCATAGTTGGCGAGGCCTTATTTAGAACTTGCAGCTGTTAGTTTCTAGTAGCCGTGCCACTACCGACGCTCGGTAGATACAGTGGTTGGAACGGGCCCCCAATTGTAGAAAAACTTCGACCGACCAATTGGGATATCATATATAACACTTTACACAGGCAAAATGGTGATTGGAAATTCAAAAAATGGCAGCACCCATTTAAAATGCTCAATTTGCAATAAACATCCTTGCATTTTTTATAAATACCACCCACAAAGCAAAGGAAGTACTAGTATTCTTTTGTTATATATTACCACCCAGTAGTCATACATCGTTACTCTAGTTGATTAACGAAAGATAGAAATGAACTTATTGATTATTAAGTACTCCAATACCAACTTAACACTTAGTGATTATTCATTAAATAGTCAGCCCGATTCGCGCCCTAAATTCTCAGTTTTTCTGAAAATTCTTGAAACTTTCATTTTTTAGTCTACATCTAAGGTTTCCAGCCCAGCTGAAAGAGGGGTTATTATAATAAAATGACTATACTTTTAAGATGAGGTTCTACCGATTTTCTTTCATTTTTATTAAACTGTTTCTTAGGATACTGCGTTAGAAACCTAACTCGTGACACAGACTATATTTGCACTAACTATAAGAGTGAATGATGTGGTCTGAAACTGACTAGAATATGATTGTTTCTATCGCGTTAAGTAAACCTTCATTCCTTCAAGCAGAATACAATTTCCCGCAGAGCTTGCTTCCCGATTCATTTCTCATTAGGGGAGTGGGAATTGCTTGCAACCGTTATTAATATCATTCAGGGCTTATTGTTCTCTCTCAAACATTTATTCAAGCAAGTAATGCACAGAAACTGCTGCAAATACCGATGTTTTTTGATATTTACAGCTTCAATTTCATAAAATACAAGTCATAGATCAGATGCTTAAACTCTGCTAAGAAATTAATCATCCATCTATATAAAGGTGCGTTTCTACGCAACAAACATTGAATATGTTTACAATCGGTTCACTTACGATGTTGAAAACCAGTGAATCGAAACATCTTCAGTGATGTGTTCTATCAACTGTAGCTTTAAAAACGTATAGAATTCAGTCTACTTGCTAGTTTAGTTCCTCTTTAACGAAAATTATACACAATTGCACCGCCTAATTCTGTAAAAGTTATTTGTTTTCTTTTTCTGGTTTCCGGTGAGGAAGTCATTTTGCATTTGTCGATGATTTGAATTTGCATAGACCAATTAGTGAGCCCACCCATATTTTTCATCGAATCGTTTGCTTAGCGCGTAATTTGAGTTCTGCCTGTTTCTGTAATTATTTTCCCCTCCGACTATTAAATTGTGCATCGGTTTTGTAGTTTCTCTGTATTACATTGGAAATGTTCAAAGATTCGTTTTTCTACGGGCTCGATCAACACGTTTCATAGTGGTTCTCTGCCGATGTGCTCGAACTATGCTCAGCTCCATATTTAATTCCCGTAATCACCACTTTTTCGACACTTCCAACAATAAAGATGATCGCTGAAAAGGCTAATCTACCATTTGTCAGGTTGCGTAAGAGGGCTCAACATTTTCTTTAGCGTTCAGTTTTTGTCAATTTGAAGAATATGTCGCAAATTGAGAAGCGTTTCATAAATGTTCTCTATTCATAGCACGTTCAGCTGAATATTGTAATTGCCCTTTAATAAGATTATTAATAACAATATGTGAGTCTTTTGGGATTAAGTTGAAATTAGGTCTCTATGAATCTCTGGGTTTATTTGTTGGTCTGACGCAGTTCACTATTTCTCAATTAGTTATATCCTGTCATAATCACATGCATATAAACGTTGTCAAATTCAGCGTTTTTCTTTTCAAGTGCTAAATTAAGTCATTGTGGGTGGTCCGTCTAAATACTACCTGAATCATGCTTATTTTTACTATGAATATTCCAAGAGAGTTTGGATGAAATCTTTCTTCATTTTAATACATTCGTGTTAATATGTATATAGCTACATCTTTCTGATAGGGAATTTCTATACCAAAAATGGTTTGCAAAATTTAAAACCCTTTGAACAGACCACCCGGAATTCAATTTAATTACGTGAAATGCAGCGTTCATAAGAACAGCGGGTTTATAGCTAAATCCTTTGTGCTCTTGTTAAACTGATTCAGTTCATAGAACCTTTATAGAATTTTGCGGCTCCTTGAGTACTAGCTTCTTTAACACCGTGCTGTCTCTATAAAACGAAATTATATGAGTAAATACAATCTTAAGCGGTATCAGTAATCATTAATATTCATTATGAACGCATTCATTCTATCAATTTTAGAAATTATTCAACAACGTTTTTTCACACTATACAATCTGTTTTGATCCTTCTGGTATAAAGAACCTTGTGAGCTGTTATTATTTTCGGTTTCATTATCATTGGAGGATTGTAAATTTTCTCTCAGGGGGAATACTTTCTATATAGTATTTGATTTAAATCATCAACAGAACATGGTCTAAGTACAAAGCTTGTACTAAACAAAATTGACCTCAGAAATCTTCCGAATCGCCTTAACACGTCAACCAACTTAAATCACTACGAAATGTTAGAGAAAGAACTATTTGCGCTGTGGTCTTTGCTCGCGAATATGTTCTCATTTTCAATTTAAAAACTAAAAAGTATTTAAAAGAGTAAATTATTTGATTTTCATATCATAGAGGCATTTTGGCCATTTATTCCGGTATCTTTTGAGCAAAGACGGCTTCTTTTTAATAATCAGCTGGGGTTGATCCAACAGCATAACCCCGGGCGGATTCAGAGACCGCTGTTGTAACAACTACGCTAATACACCACCTTTAGAAAACTTTAATGTTCTTAATTTTATACTATTTTAAAATCTAGAATTCTAAACTAATTCGTTCACAATTTACATTTGTTAGCAGTGATTAACTACAATTCAAAAACATTAGACTTTAGTTTAATTTTTGTTCTTCGGAAAAAATATTGGTCGGACAGATCTTTCGGCGGAGTGGTTATGGCGATAATTTCACAATGATTTTCTGTATTCTGTTTTTTTTTGTCTGTTTCAATTTTCTTAGCTATTCTAATTCATTTACACCCTATTCAATCGGCTTTGTCTGTTGTTATTTGCGTTCTTTTTTATTCATTTTCTCGAATCGTTTTATCCTTCTTTTCTTTAACTGAACTATTTACTTCCGCTTAGGTTAAAACGTATTTTCAACATGTGGTCACGAATTTTCGCACTCATATTAGTGGTTTTTCTTGAAGCAGGTAAGCTTTGACTTGGGTATAAAAGTCGGCCTTAAGTTCTAGGTTTCCAGCAGTATCCTTGCGAGCAGCGGTGTTGGATAAAAATAAATGAAAAATCGGTGGAATGGGAGCCTGTTCTTAAGAAGTACATTCATTTTTGTAAGATACCGGTGTCTCCAGAATACTGGCTGGAAAGCTCTTATGACCGACTATATAACAGTTATTATTCCTAACTGTATCAACAGACTAGACCACAAGTTCTTGACGTTCGTTCTGTCCATTCACAAATTACATATATATTCATGTAAATTATTTAAAGTAATACAAAATTAAGATGTATTCAGAATTTAAACGAAGTTATTTTGTACTTATCTTCCGGTTTACTTTATAAAAAGTTGTTGTTCAATGGAATACTTTTGGATAAATAAACAAAAACTGTTTACGAAATTAAATTGTTTTGAACAAGCTGTTGAAAGAAGAATGTATCCCTTAGTAAATTATTTATCTAATAGGGTTTTAACGAGCGAATCAAAAATCACAAGGCTTTAAATAAAAACAATATTCTGTCAAAATATTTTAAGAGTAAAGAAACAACCTATAGCTGTAAAATATGGTACTTTGCAATCTTGGTTTGAGAGTCCCTTAAATACATTATACCAAGATATATGGCTCATTTGGCAAATAAACCGGTGAATTAAGGCGGCTGGCGGCGGCTTAGAAAGTTTCAAAGTTAATACAAAGTTATTTTGAACAGCATAATTAATATGTAAACTAGAGCAGAAACTAGGTTTTCGGAGCATTATCCATCCTGGGGAGTAGCGGCGTTAAATAAAAATCAGCTGAAAATCGTGGGATTCCAAGTCTTTTGTTCAAAAGTGATCTCATCCCAATTTGACGTCGCTTCTCTCCAGGATATTGGGCTGGAAACCTAGCTCCTGATACAGATGATCATATAATAATATAAAGCCGCAGGCCTATACATTAGCTACTTGGCTGAACAACCAGACTTTCCTTTTTCATAAAAACTGACAGAAAATGACACTTTTTGACAAATTATTACAGTAAATATCACGGACTAAACATGTTTTTTATATGTTTGGATATATGATAAATTGTATAGGA
>JAQGAV010001612.1:0-19850 GCA_034691345.1 Phasmarhabditis papillosa
GACCACAGAGTCTTGTCTAAGCTATGCCACCTCACTTAGACCCTACACTACACTAATCCCTACTAACATGACAAAATGATACGATTTTACCCCGACTAACCACAAAACACAAAACACAAATAGAAACTAACGATTTATTGAAAAGATTGTCGAGAATACTAGATCACCTTCTGCTGGAAGAATACATTGAAGAACTGCTTTGGTTGGGGAATTTGATCCATCCATACATTCTGTTTCACTTTATTCTTGTTCTTGGTTGGGAACTGTTTTTGAGTATGAGATTTTGGATCCAAGAATGGGTTTGGTTAATGCATGAGATTCTTTAGTGCTTGTACTTTAAACTAATAATTTGTACATTGTTGTAGTATCTACAACATTGGTGGGCAGGCTTCCGTTGGGGTTTACAACAACTCGGAAACAGCCGGCACTGTAGTTACGACCAGATATTTAGTGTTCTTTTGTTTTGCGGAGCATTATCTAAAGTTCTTTTTTGTCTCTCGTAAATATTTATCGTTTTTTTGATGCAGCCGAGTTTCAAGCAAATCTTGAAATCATTGGGTTTTTCAATAAATGTTTCATGTTGTTATCGTGCTTACCAATGGTCGCGTTTCCTCAGTTCCTCAGTCATGAGATTATTCCGTTAATGTGATTTACTTCCTTTGTATATATTCATTTAGTTAGTTTGATTTTTCTAAATGGATGCTTGTTTTCACGCACAATGTAAGTCGAGCTTCCTACCCAAATTCTTCATAACTTATGGTTAGGCTTTGAATATTGACCACAGCATTTTGACTTCTAAGATAGACTACCCGACAGTTCCTAATCTATTGTTTTCAAAACATATCGATCTGATTATTTTACTTTAAATTTTCACACAATTCAATAATTCTTCATGCTTTTCTGACTGCATTGCTCATGTTTCATGCTAGCGCGGTTTAACTTTGTATTCTCAATCTTTCCGGAATCATTGGTTATCAAACTAGCTATTTCTTTTAAACAAAGATCATGCACATGGCTGACAGTGAATCTGCAACTGTATTTCGCTACAAGACGCGTATTCTTGTCTGCCTCTCTCCACTTTGCACACTATTATTCATGCTCTCGCCTTTCCTTCAACTCTAGCTCGTTCGATCTTCTGGCCTTTGCCGCAGTCAAAGTCAAAAAGAAGACTAACATGTACATACAATCTCAATTTCATTAGTTTTATCACCCTTTTTAGAACAGTTGAAGCTATTTTGACCTACAGTCGGAATTTGATCTACAAAATTTGACTAACCATCGAACTAGGGTAAACGTTTCAAAACATTGTTTAATAGACTAATACAAAATGCATTAGTTGACGTAAACGACGTGGTAAAATAAGACACTTAAAGGTAATCTTTCTGAGTTTATATTTCCGCAGTACTTCAGACAGCTCTTTTGATAAATGTTCACCATTAGATGTTCATCTGAAGACCGTGGGCTCTAGGCAAGTGTTATACAATTACACCGTGGACTGTGGGCTCATCAATCTACGTTCAAGCATATATATAAACTAAAATCAGATTTCTCTATAGTTCGGGCTTGCAGAAAATCCAATAAAGTTATAAAATTCCAAATGTGTACCTACAACCTAGTATCTGTCGCTGCTGCAATATGCAATGGCTGCAAAATTTTGCACCCAATCCTTGCGCTAGATCCAACTTAGTAGCATTCTATCCAAAAAAACTAAAATGTTTCCAACTATAAAGTTCAATATTTGATATATAAGGTCATTTGTGGCGTCAAGCGGACAAAAGCCCGCTTGCCACAGGTCTTTTGTCTTAATTCAAATATCTTTGCATGTGAGACGCGAACCGCTGTTGATAGGTGTGAAATAGCCATAACCAATTTGGGTAAAAATACTTATTGCTGGTTAGTTTCCATTAACCAGCTCGAAACTCATGTTGAACTATGTTTTAATAGTAATTATGACTAAAATAATTAGCGATACTCAAAATTATATGAACATTTAGAGTTTCTGTAGTTGCTCAGAAATCGTGTCCAACTAATTTGTTCAGGCTGTACTTCAGAATAATTTTACTTCTGGATCACTCTAAGAACGTGAAGTTTGACCAGTACAAAATACACGAGAAAACAAATCTATGTGTGCTTCAAACATATGTATTTAGCGCATTGTCCCGCTTACAAGATTGGAATTACCACGAAACGTTGAAAAACCTCTACATTTAAAAAAATGTTATTGCAAAACTGGAAAAAATCATTTGAATCCATCGGGTGCTAACTTTCGGAGCTGCATAATTCGGTAGAGGACAAATTGGGTGGGGAACTTCTTCTGATGTGGCAGGTCCCACCAAAACTTCTAATTCTCAGACACTGTTCTGATTTATAATGTGATTTAAAATTGAAGCATAACAAGAATATAAAGACTGGAAATCAGGATTGACTGGTCACTTTTCTACCAGTTTTTAGGTGCTGCTTGATCAGACATAACAGAAATATCACACCATATTGCCACAAAATGATTTATTGTGACTTTTCGCTGCAATTTGTTCCTGATGAAGGGCTACTGGAATATAATGGGGATAAGGATGATGATTTTGATCAGTTCATAAAGTATTCATATATGCCAATGCATTCAGAATGGTTTTGAAAGAAGATGTTTCAAGTCAAGGGAAGTGCAATGGACTTCGCTAATTACAGTGCGTAGTCGCAATAAGTCAAACGACATGGAAATACTTTGGATAGTATGGAGTTTCTGATATTCAGCATTATTTAGATTTACAAAGGAATACGAAACAATTTAGTTACTTATATATTGTTGCCGTCATACCCATGGAAGACACAAACAGGAAACACCACGTTCAGTCTTGCTCTTGCCAGTCACAACTTTTTTTACTCATTTTCTAGGATGGATTTGTTTTTTTTTAAATAAAACACAATTCACAGTTCAGATGACCATATTTGAGCTATGTTTGAGAATATCGCAAGTATAACATTTACTAACTATTATCATCTTTGATATGCTGAATGAATACAATGTCGCAACATTTACTCTCTTGCTGAATCTGGCTAAATAATAGTTTAAACCACCTGTATCGCTTAAATAAACAGTATTACGCCGTATAAGGTTTCAGTTTAACAACTCTGATCCTCAACCTAGGTGAATTATGTAGTCATCGGCAATCGGCACCCCTGCTTGTCCAGGAAATCCACAATATATCATCCCAATTGAACCGTCGCACCGCAACCTATGGCTACCAGCATCATCATCTCTTGTTTCTTCTCTTTTTGTGCTTACTTTTGTAGTCATTCTCTCATGTCCAAATAGGCTCCGCCCCCTGTTACCGACACCGTTTCAGCCCGCCGCCGCAATCTTGCCCGATTTTGCTGGTTACTTTTGATAAGTCGATTAACACCCGAAGAATTAGCGCATTAATGAAAATCGCAGCGATTTGTTGTTTTGAAACTAAACTGATCAGATTTTGAACTGGGAACGAGAAAACACCATTTGCTTGCTGCTGATTGCTGGAATACTAAATCAGTATTACTGATGTTACAAACTAAACCATTAGAACAGACTGCTACTACGTTATAAGAGTTGGTGTAATGTACATGGTTTTCTAATAACATTTGAATGTATTATTATATCCTAAATAGGTCGTAACCATCAGTATCTTCAATTCATTTATTGACTCAGCGTTGTCACTAACTCTCCCTAATTTTAAACGTTTTTTTGGAAATCTCGTAAAATATACATATGTATTTGTATTGTCAGAATATTTTACCTCAAGATTCACCATATGCGTTTTCCTGAAGCATTTAGTTGGTCGATTCCTATCTACTTTATTTTGATTTTGAAAGGCTTTATATCACTTATCATACAGGGCGAAGCAACAAAACATAGCAACCTATAGTACGCTATTTGCATATTATAAATATTTAGATGTCGTTTCTATTTCTTAAGACATATATGACATGTACACCTTTTATTTCCTTATATATTCTGTTTTAAAACCTAGACTGCCATTTGCCCGAGTAATATTGTACTTTTGAACGGTAAGCCCGTCATTGCGGCACGTTAACTACAAACGGCGCTTGCAGTCTAGGTTTTGAAACGGACTATATTTATATTGTAATTTTATTTGAACTTACGACGTTTCTCATATCATAATTGTGACAGTTTCACAGTTTCACAGGGGTCACTGTTTACTGTATTGTGTAGATGGTTTAGCAAACTTTTGACGCATTAGACACAAACTTGTTTCTTTCAAGTTTCGTGGAAACTATTAGTTCA
The DNA here is from genome assembly GCA_034691345.1 of Phasmarhabditis papillosa. NCBI lineage: Eukaryota > Metazoa > Nematoda > Chromadorea > Rhabditida > Rhabditidae > Pellioditis > Pellioditis papillosa. The sequence continues at coordinate 4,277 of JAQGAV010001612.1, forward strand.
TTATTTCTTTTTTAGTTTTACTCTGTTTTATGATTTACGTTTTTACTTTTGTATGTAGGCTCAGGATGAATATGTTAAAAATCAAGCAAACCAACGTTTCAGGAGTTAATATTTAATCAATTTCTGTGTAGTATTCAATAGGTTTTCAACATCGAGTCCTTTAAAAGAAGCTTATTTTTTAGGTATATCTCATAAAAATGCAATGTACAAGTTCTTTGCACCCCTACACTCTTCCCATTTTCGAACTTTTAGACAACAAATTTCTCAGTTTTATTTCTTTGATATGTTCTTTGGTCAATTTACTATCCTTTTAAGAAGAAAATTTAAAGAATCGATATTTATAGGATATTTAACTGTAAATGACAAATTGTAAGGAGTGTACGGTAGAACAAGATGCAGAAAGGGTGGGTTAGCTTATTATAAGCATTTTTATGTTAGATTTACCAAAGGATTGAAAATTCAAATTCTGTTACAGATTGGGAAAATGTTTCCCATATACTAAAAATTCACTTTGTTTTAAATCTAATTCGAAAAACGATAATTATCTGCAAAAATATGAACGTTGCCTTAGGCTAATTCTGTTCAACAAGTTATGTTTAACCGCGTATCTATCAATGTTTTTTAGTGAAATTTAGCTTTTTTTGATGATCTTGAAAATTAGATAACAATGTAAAAGTTTCAAATCATTTGAAGATTGCAAAACTATTAACAGATGCAATATATTCATAAAATTTTCAAACTGATTATTTTTCAAATTTTTTATTTCTTTTACCTATTCAATGCAATTATTTCGTGACCACCGGGAAGCTCCTCATCTTTTCAACAATACTTTCAAAACATTTTCTTTGTTTGCATTTTCACGGCTAGCGGCTCTCACCATTTACAACAGCCATCAAACAAATTCGCCTTTAAACAGAACAATTAAGTAATAATGACATTTAATCAATGGCGAGATGTCATCGAATGTTAAGTGGGGGAAGCGAGCGAAGGGCCGAAAGAGACCTGCGGCTTTTCTTTTGTCACCAATATGAACTTGTGATACCGTGCGAGACGATACCACAATTTATAGATGCAATGTTGACAAAGAATCTCGAATTGACTAACTATTTTGTCAAAAAATCAATCTAATAAGAATGTGCAACTTTTACTTTTGGAAAATTCCGAAAACCTGTCTATTCCTGGAAAGAATAGAAAACATAAATTGTGGAAAGAATGTTAATATTTTGAACTCCAAATGTTCTTCGCTCACAGTTTCATCTGGACTGCTGACTATTGCCTTCCCATTTGTATAAGAGCGCGTTTACTAGGAAGCTAAATTATATCGAAAAATAAAGTATGTCATCCAGGATTTAAAGTCAGAAAAAGTCGAAATATATAGAATCGCGCACTAATTCTTACTTTTTTAGGCAAATGTCATTAATTTGTCTTTTAAAAACCAACTAGTTTTGTTCTTTTCAATTGACCCAAAACCTTTAAAGACTGCAGTTTTCTCTCTAATTAGCAAACTGATCAATTATCAGATTACAACAAAAGCGATCAGTCGAGATCAATTTCTACAAATTCCACTTTTTTGATAACCTTCACCCCAATTAGGTTTGAAACTTACAAACTGACCTGCCAACTTTGCAAATGTTTCTAGTTCCATGAAAAAGAGTAAAACTTGAGAAATAGCTAATTCTGCCTCATCATTTAACAATTAAGTTTAAAAAGATCTCAATTTGCGCACTTGAACTAAAACGAAGTTCAGTTTTTGTGGTTATTAAATATGCAATAAATCCTCGGCCGCTTTCCCGTGGATCTAGATTAAAGTGTCTCAAATTCCATTTAAACAATCTCACACAGGCCAGTTGCCCCAGAAAAAGTTTATTTCTTCTTAGAAAAAGGAACATTCAATATTTTCTTTCAGTGTGAACCGTCAACGTCAACCTCTTCAAATCTGAAAGGTAGCTGCAATCGGTTCTCTTTTACTAGAGTTGATGAAATACCAGGTGCATACTAACAACTGTCTACTAATAGGGGTGGCTCGGTTGAAAAAAGCCCATTTTGTAAATTACATTTAAAAATTGTCAATTCTGTAATTTTTAAATCAGCCGAGCAGCCTAAAACTGTTTAAAACTAATATGTGGTGTGTTTGAACAAAAAGAAGATAGCATAACTATAACAAACTGACAAATATAGTCGGCGGACAAACGATATGCAAGTTAAATATCTAAGCGCTCGAAGTAAAAAACGCAAATTAGTTATTCTTTTTAACTTAAGAGTAATTGTTTCAGAAGAATAAGTTAGAAGTGGTGTTATTCATAGAATTTTTGACTAATCCGCGTGGTCGTGCGCCATAGCTCGGCCGCGCTCCAATAAAATTTGCAGAGTTCGTACCGGAAATCCTTGCATAAGTCTAGGCCGCCAACCATATGAAGCTACAACAAATTATTGCAAATAAATGGACAACTATATTTACAATATAGTTTCCCTAATCAACTAATCAGAATGTCATACTTACGACCGAAAAGCATTTGTCCATGTCAGTACCATGTCAAATCTTTCTTTTCCATTGAGACTTTTTGGAATATTCACCACTAAACCTTATGTTCAATGCATAAAATAACCAGAAACTAACCAATTCAACTAAACTGTCCCATATTAGAAGAGTCTGGGAGCCATTTCCCAAAAGTAAATTCATTTTTGTTTAACACCGCTACTTCTACTGATACCGCGCTGCAAACCTAGATACTGCAAAATGCCAGATGTAGCTATATAATAACCTAACCATTACAATCTGAACTGCTCTACTTGCAGTGAAACTAACCAACATATAGCATTAACCGACCTGGATATTTCCTAAATTTTAGAATAGAAACATTAGATATACGCAACCTTATTCATACCATAAAACTAAAATTAAGGTATCAAAGAAGAAAGCAAAAAGTTACCGGAATCAAGGATCGCTGAAAAACAACTGGCGGCCAAACTTGAAAAGCAGTTGGAGGAAAACGGAACTCAACAACAGAATGATGAAGAGCAGTTAGTTTATTTCGTGTTTATTTTGTATTTAAACAAAATTATTAAAGTCACTAACCGTAAAAATAGGAAACAAGCTTCATTCACAGTCTTGTATTGTCTGTCTCTAAACTAAGAGTTCACGTGCTGCTGTCTGGCAAGGCGCGGGTGCGAACCTTTTGTACTAGTTTACATTCTCTTTGATAGAGAGGCCATGCACAGGAGCAGCGCGTAGGTATGAATTCGAAATGAAAAAAGAAGTTCCAAACATTTTCGGAAACGTTCACGTCTTTTTGATATCTTTTTATTTTCCTTATTTCTTTAGTTTTTCTTTAGAACAACTGTATTGCCAATGAGGCCTCGATCTGTCTCTGAATGCATAAAAGAAGAAGAAGTGGAACCGAATCAGCGAAGTATATTGAAAGTGGGTTACTTAATCTAGTTATTATGATTTTTCTATCAAGTTTTGAAATTTAGTAATGTACTACCTGAAGAGCTAATAAATGTATGTAAGCATCTTTGAAAGATTTACTTTTCTTCATAGTCGATTATTTGAAAAAGTCCAATGCACCTAGTGTAAAAGATTGACAGTTATGAGAATTGACATGAAAAGAGTGGGACTGGACAATAAAAATTTTCAAAAATTGTAGTTTGCTTTAAACCAATAATGCCTTATTCAAAATTGACATAAAACAAATAAAGTAACAAATTAGTAAAAAGTTACTATAAACCCTGTTTAGAATAGTCGACCGTCGCGCCTTCAGCCAATCATGGAGAAGCAGATCTCATTTGAAGCAAAGAAACGAGAAGAAACAGAAGATGAAAAGGACGAAGAATCGACTAAAGATGCTATAGATACTTATTATGAAAAGAACCATTACACTGTTACTAGTGAGTTACGACGGCAAAACAACATGTAGTGTCGATTCAAATATCGGTATTCATGGCAATTCGCTTAAGTGAATGTTTCTGATTAAGTAATATAGCGCAATTAGACAACCAAGTAGTCCATTTGCATTTTATATGGCAATCAAATAATCCTATAAAAAAGTATACTTTCTAAACAAAGGTCATTGAACTGTCGTTACAGTATTTAAAATTTATATTTGAGAAGCAAACATTTAAACTTTGGAATAACTGAATTATTGAAAAATAAGGTTTATAATGCTAATTTCTAATTCTCCTAATAAACGTTATAAATATAGAGTTATAGACCATTATGAGCGTAACGGTGATCGGCCCCTTCGAATTCACTCTCATATCAGACCCGTTGAGGACGAAGAGGAAGAAGAACCACAGGAAGAGGTTAGATCGATGAACTCAAGAAGAATAGGAATACCCTCAGCTCCCATTGCAACTAAAAACAGTGAGTTGGGTTTGAACACAAAATAACCTGCTGAGTCGTATCTAGTGTGAAAAAGAGCAACAAATGACAAATAACTATACCAGTGCTTCCAAAGACTGGGCGTTTCCTTCAGATTCTTGTCTTCAGAAAAGATTCCCTATTCGGAGAGCTATTCAGGAAACATTTCATGTATCTTATTTTCTAGGATAACAGGAAAAAGTTAACTCCGCAGAAACAGTTCCTAAACACTAATTACTGTCCCCAGTTATGTATCTAATTTAATAGACCAACATTTTTGTTAAATGATCGCTGGGGCATAATAAGGTCGCCTCAGTTTTGAGCAGTATTTATAGTTTTAACTTAAATAAACGGTGATTTCAGGATTTCGAAACTCGTTCTATTGGCTTGCCGCAACCGACCGACGAGCCACCTTTCGGCATATAATGATGCTTCTATTTATGTCTCTTGTGACGGTGGCCGGGGCTTTGATATTCTGGTTGATAGAACGACCTTATGAGATTCAGGTACAAATTTGTCGGTGTTTTCTCTAACGATTAACTTATAAACTACCCAAAACAAATCTGATGTCATATTCTTTCTGAATCACGAAAAAGTAAATGTTTTGTGACTGTATTTATGGATAAAATAATATTGTTTTTTAATGGATATGAGATTCTACCCTCAATATTTAATACTTATTTAAAAAAGTCAATAGCTAAGATTGATTGGTATATGGACCAGTTCATCTATTCATTTGTTTTAGAGCGTAATGGATACAAAACCCGAACTAGAAAACTTACTCCTAAGATATTCGGAAGGTCTAATTCGCAAAATGAACGGAACCGAAATGAATGCGACTGATGTGCAGGATTATCTGAGGGTGGGTTTTACGGGTGCTCATATAGTCAGCGCAGAGAGTAATTATGGATTGTCACTTGCGTAATTATAGGATTTTTAACACCGCACCTGTAGGCCAATTGCACGCACGTATTTGCAAGGCACAATATTTAACGGAGTGAGCCGCTAGATGCTGGCGCGGTGCTCGTAAAGGGGGCTCAGACGAACGTTGAATTCTTTACACTCCGTCATTACTTTTGGCGCAGACTATATTTGTTGTAGTTGGAATTCGCATATTAAATAGTAAAAGTATCTCAAATCAGCTGCTTAACCGAAAAATTTCTTCCAAACTCTTGAACGTATGGATCGCACATTCACCATCTCTTATTTATTCAAACAATCCTCTTTTAGGATATGTATATAAAAATGCTTCAAACTGAGGGAGCCTACAGATGGACAACGTATTACAAAGATGAAGATATCGAGAATAATTGTAAATGGACTTTCTGGAGTTCAGTATTCTTTTGTGTAACTGTGTTTACTACCGTTGGTTATGGTACGTTATAGTCAATAATTATAGATTTTTTTTCAAATTACTTAAACACAGTAGTTTGTTTACAGTGTAAACCAAACACGGTTTAATACGACAAAATTATTTAGGTTTAAAAACTGAAAATATTAACTAATTCTGCAACTTCCACATTTATACACAGACATACACGACAAGCCAAATTTGTTTAATAGATCTTTGAATCATTTTCTCAAAGATGACTATTCAATATTATTAATACATACTCAAGAAGATTCATCTGTACCTAAATTTTCAAGTTTCGGTCTTTTTTTAGGTATTCTGTTTTTCAGGTACCATTGCACCGTCCACTGTTCTCGGCAAGGCTATAGTTATGGTCTATGCCTTCATTTTCTGTCCGGCTTCTATCATTGTTATTCGTGATTTTGGTCAATTCTTCCTGCTACAACTAACTAAGTTCTATGGAAATATAATGCTCAAATTAAGGTTGGAATCAGTACTAATATTATATCAGCGAACGTAGTTGAATAACCTGTAATAACGCATTTAGTTTCTGAAAACTATAAGTGTATCCAACTAAGGTAAACATTTTCACTACGCCACAGTGGTCATCATTAAAATATCGAAACGAATGCCAAGGCATAAGTTGTTTTTCACATTCAACACTATTTCAGGAGAGCTCGTGGATTTCTGGAATCCAAAGAGGACGAAATCATTAGTTGTCCATTCTGGTTTTGTATGGGAATTTTGTTAGGTAGATATTACTTATACATAGCTCTTGCAGCACAGTTAGAATAAATCTAATATATTGTCGCATCATTTTCTTTCATAGAGGTTAACATGGTTCTGAAGAGCCCTCTCTCCACTTCCTATACGAATCGTATTCTATTTGCTTATTATTATTCTTTTGTCGTACTGCATTTTTTTTTCAAATCTTAATATATCAGAAAACAACCTTAAGGAATGGATATTTTATCTTGATATCCTAATGTTTAAGAAATAATTAAGTTGTGATCATCATTAATTGTCTTAATGACAAGCTACATTTTACCAAGGCAAACTATATAATCATATCTATAATCAAACTATGTTTAAATTTGTAAATATGTTTTTTCAGCCTACCTTCTCAGTTGTACCCTAATTGTACATACGGCGGATCAACTTGGTGGTCCACCAGAAGACGGTCTTGACTGGTTTCATTCTTTCTACTGGTCTTTCATCTCACTCTCTACTGTCGGTTTCGGAGATATAATGCCAGGAAATGTTACTGTAAGTCTATAATACGACGCAAAAGCTAAAAGATCTGGACTAATTTTCATTTGTTATAAGTGATTTAAGAAAAGATCAAAACTTTCAGTTCAACCACACATAAGTGTAAAATCCATGTTACTTTGTAAATCCTAAGTAAAGCTAATTGAAACATAAATCAATTATACAATACAGTAATATATTTCCACGTTTTAGTTTGCACCCTACTTCATGGTTTTGTTCTTCTTCGGTTTCCCAATCATTAAGGTCGTCAACAGACTTACTTACTTGGCTGTGGAAAACGGAGTATTTGGTTAGTCAATGACGAAAATTATAATTGTTCAAAAATAGTATTCTCAAACTTACACTTTATTCCTTATTTTGGGGTCTATTTAAGAATAAGAAAGGTCACTAAGATCAGAAACTAAGTATTGCAATTTTTTGAGCTATACCAAAAGTGAATGTTTCTGTGAATGAAATATGGTATATTTGTCTGTGCAATTAGTATTTGCAACCTAACCTAATGATATTTAGAAATAAATCAGTTCATACAATTCAGGTATCTTCACTATTTTGGAAAACCGTTTGGACCTTCTGCTGCCTGTGGAACCAGTTATCGATCCAGAGGTACATATCTCTTCCAGATTTTTAAACACGAAGAAGAGAAAAATTTATTTCAAACAAGCTACGGCCAACAGAAATTGTAAAGTTTTGCTCTAAGGTATACACTAGCGGGTAATTGTTGCTAAGGCAGTTTATCACTACCTCAGATACTGTATAGATCAAAATGAACTATTTTCTGGTAGCAATAAGGTTTCATTAGAAATTGTATACTTCTGATTTACACAAATTATTTGACATTTTAGACGGGTATTTCGCGTCAACCGTCGGTTCGCTCACGTCGTTCGCTTGGTAGAAGAAGTGCCACTGGAATGCCAGAACCTCAAGATGAAAGAGTACGTTTATTGGTGACAAGGCATAGATTTGAAACATATCACTAGATTAAAGAATTAATAAAGGCGCTTCAAGTTAAAAAATTTGAAACAAATTAGTTATAGACAGGGTTACTGATAGAGGTAACATCATTTATTGACGGTTTTGCCGTAAGTCTTAGAAGCGAACAAAATCACATACAGCAACATTATTTTCCTATCTTTTGGAAAACTCATAAAACAATTTCAGGAACAAATCCAAGCCGAGATGCTCAATCAGTTCACAATTCGTTCTATTGCTACATTCATGAAGTCGGACGGCGACGTCTACGGAGGCGCCTTCGGAAGGGTTAACCTGCTAAGGAGCGAGCTTATGACAGGAAACCAGAACCAGGAAACTGTTCGGTCGAAGACCTCATTAGCAAAATGACAGACTGACTCTAGTATTTGATAAATGAGATCAGTTTTATTAAAGTATTAGGAACAACTTCTTTTTATTAATCTTTAAACTCATATAGTTTTTTATTAGTTTGTTGCTTTTATTCCTCTATCACTGTGCCTAATTTTGTGCCAAATTCCCACATGCTCAATTTCACCAGAATGCCAAAGAACTTAAAATTATCCCCCGAACCTTAATAAGGGGTAAAACTTTCCCATCGCACAGTAAGCCTTTTTCAAATGTATATTTCAGTTCACGCATAATTATTTATTTTTGTTTAATATCTTTCGTTTTACGCTATTTATCAAGTCGTAACACAGAAAGTAATAATTTCCCCCATTCTATTCGCCGTTGCATAATATTCGCTGACATATTAATAGGTGTTTAGCGGAAGGTTCGTTCCTGCTCACAATATTCGAAAAAGGCGGATTCTCAAAGTGGTTGGGAGCGGAAATTCCCTGTAGTGTATAGTTGGCCTTTTTCTCTAGCAGGAAAATGTTCTCAGTCCGGTGCTCCTATATACTTTGTTTAACTAACAATACTAACCCTTTCCTAGGTTTTCTCGGTTTGCATGCAAATAGGACGATCGGTTAAGGAATCAGAGTCGGAATCTTTAGTCACGACTGGACTCTTTTGGCGATCGGTGCACCAGATTTGTGACCAATCAATTCCTTTCTACTTTATTTATATAGGAAAGTCATTAAGGTTATCTGAATATTGCTCCATATTGGTTTTCTGCAGATCTGACCCGTTTTTAACAAGGAAACCAATATCTGTCATGCTGAACCATTTGCCACCACCGTGCCTTTAATTTTATCTTGTAATTAATATTTGTTGTTTAATGAATAAAACTATAAAATCTGTTTCGTTGTAGACTTTTATTAATAAGCAAACTACACTTATCACAGCTTGTAGACGCAGTAAGTCAACATCACTCATAGTATTCCCAGTTTAGAAATAAAAAAATCTCTCTAAAGAGAACTATTCCAAAATTATCGTAACCAACTCGGACAAATGCCTCAATTTCCTCAATATGAAATTCGGTCTCGTCATCTTGTGTCTTCATCGAATGGTTTGTAACTTAAGGTACCGAAATATGAAAGGGATGGAAGGACACTATTGAGTGCAGCGTATATCGGATGGGAAAAGAACACAGGCGAGAGAGACACTGTCCTGCGAGAGAGCGCAGACTACATCAAAAGTGCCTTTAAAACTTTCAAGGAACATTGGTTAAATATTAGAATTAGAGATATTGTATTAAATAATATATTAACTATTATTTATGGTTACTGGTTTGTGTCACACTATGTATATGTATGCACTTCTGTGGAATGGCGAAATCGCCCTAAAACAAGGAATACGCATTGTTATAGATCTCTTCATATTTAAGGTGGTCCAATTTATTTCGATATGAAGTAAAACTAATAATTAGACGTGTGCTTTAGTCTAGTAGTTAGGGCAGCGGTCTCTAAAGAATCTGAAGTTGTGGGTTCGATTCCCCGTGGCGGCGGAAACAGAAGAAGGAAACATGTAAAAATAATAACTAACTACAGAATATCTCTTGCTCATCCTTTCTATAAACTCTAATGCAAATCAATGCAAAGAGTGGATCGAGAAGTTTAGGTAACGTTGTTAGAATAACGAATAACAAGAGGGATACAATGAGGGAATATCAACAAATAAAAGAATTGTAAAAAGCATAGCAGGGACTTGGAACAACATTAGTGGAACCAGTGCCTGTAAAACAATGAAATATAATAACGGGTAGTTTAAATACAAATTTCAAAAAAGCTCACACCGAATGTTGTTTAAAAATTCCCTTGCTCATTATTTGGAAGAAGACTTATCTGTGGAACCCTGGAATCAGATTTTTCAGGTGAATTTTTCTAAATTAGAAATATCAGGCATTACAAAGTTCGCTGAATTACTGTTCCACGGGGAATTACTTGTTGACGTTAATACTTTCAAGGAAGAAAATTAGCTTGGCCCTGGGGGATTCAGCTCATCCAATTTGTAAAACAATCGCATAACAGGAACTTCAGCCCTACAGCATATGACCTTTCCAAACGATTGAGCCTGCTTCGACGAATCCGTATTCCACATCACCTCTGCAACCATACTATAGTTTTCAATGTAGGTGCCAACTCAATAAATAGATTGTATTTACACATCCAGCTGTTATTGATCAGACAAATGCCTCAATTTGGTGATCTTTTGGAAATTCATGTCTGTTTCCAAATACTATGTTTGCATAATAAGTGAAACTGTGCTGAAACACCTGTTTTACTTTGTATTCAACATTAGACGTAACAAGATATTTGTGAACAAGTGCCCCTGCAAGGGAGGATTTCAATGAACTATTCAGAAACATACAAGTTACAAAACGTATTTCAGTTATTGGATAAAAATATTTGTTAATACTGATAGGTATTATTTTTTACATTTTTGACGTCAACACTATTAGATACTATTAGAAAAGAATAGCTTGAGGCGAGCCCAAAATATGCAGAAACAAGACCGTTATAATACACAACAAACATGTGATCTGCGATTCTCACAATAAATTATTATTATTCATATTCTAAATATTATAAATGTTCTTTATTAGCAATATTTTGTGACGCTCAGTCTACACAATAACACAAGAACAACCCCTCTTCTTGGTTCCAGGTGGGCAGGTCGTAGTTGAGCAATCAGTGGTAGGCGGTGAAACTGTTACCGGAGCTTAAGTAAATACATTTAGTTAAGAAGATACTTATTGTTTGTGGTGTTGATAAATGAATATTTGATTAGCCACTTAAACCAAGACCGGTAGAGGATTCAGTTCGGAAGTGTAGATTACTTTCAGAAAATCCTCACAAAAGATTCTGAAAGTTACAATATTGATTGTTAAAAGCAACTTTTTTCAAAGAAGTTGTTACGAAGTCGACAATCCACAATTTGATGAGTATCATTGGTGTGCGGGATCCCTCCCGAATCCCTCCCGAATCCTGGATCGCGGACCTTTTTAAGCTCAAATCCCTCCCTCCCGAATACAGGGAAAACTTTTTCCAATACCCGAATCCCGTTCCCGGATTCCGCCTTTTTCAAAAATGCGATCCCGCACATCACTGATGAGTACACACGTAATTTCAAAGCACTGAGAAAAGTGAATTGAATGTTAAAATTGTAACTCGGGACAAGATGATAGCACGAAGCCAAGCCCATCCCAAATTAATATTTTTGTACAAAGTGTTGAGCGTGTCTTACAAGAACCTCCAACTTAAGTTTTCCATTACTTTGGATTAGTCATTTGCTGATCCTTTAACTTGAATTCTATTCCATTGGATGTGCAACCATATTTACACCAGGCATTATTCATTTTCATGATGCGAACCTCAATGTTCGAGCCAGTTGGGGCCTGTATTCGAGTATTTAACAATGATTCCACCGGAAATATGCACAAAAACTCTCTTCTTTGCATTGAACTATCGAAATATGGAAAAACTAAGATATAATAGGTAGAGACCGGCGGCCACGCCCCCTCAGCAACGGGCACTCAAGGTTGTTACCAATTACAGTAACCCGCCTTCAATTTAACGACAATTTCCTTGACTGCAAATTGCGCATTCAAAGTGCTGTAGAAGGGCTGTGGATAAAGTAACTCGATATTTAAAAAAAACGATTTTGTTGTAAACGTTACCTGCTTTAATAATTCAATATTTGGATAATATAAGTTTTCAATATTGTTTACATTCATTACAAAACTATGAGGACGCCGTTCTCGAAAACAAAACTAACTATCAATATGATAATATAGGAGAACAGTTGAATAAACAAAACACCTTTCAATATATAGTTTTGATCAATTACCTTAATCCAATGATGGCATTCGGTAAAGACATTCTTTCATTCCATGTGTTTTTTCCTAATGATATTTTTTGTGACTGCCATATGTGCGTGGCCGTTAGTTCAGCTCCGCAGCCACCAGAAGGAAGAGGCTAAATACTCTATTTGTACTTTCTCATGGTTATATATACAGTTTACATGATTTATTCTATAACAAACAAAAGACCTTAGAGCGCTGTGGAATACATAGGCTTCCGCAATTGCGTAGTTGTCTTTTTCTGCATATGATAAGTAAAACTAGTAAAATAATATTTTTCTGAAAACAAACAAAAAATTGGGCATCGCACCATGTAATGGTTTTCCAATTTTGCCACAGAACGAGCGATTTTACAAAACTTTGACGTCACGGCGCACTCCAGTCTTCTTTTTGTTATGGACTATACCTCAAAAGGACCAATTTGGCCAACAATAGAGTTGAATTAATGAACATATTCATTAATTCATTTACTCACATTTCATCATTTTTTCTATTCCACGAAAAATATGAAAAAACTGCGGTTTTTTGTTATTTAAGTGAGAAAAATATTTACATGTTCATATATTATGTTTTTGTTTTGGGCAGCCTTGCAATGTAAACTTTATGGCAAAAAAAAGCCTAGTGTGTATACAACTATACAAAAATCTATTGTAAATCAATGATATTAAATAATGAAACGAACCATTTGGTCACATAAATCACCCCCATAACCGAGAGGGCAATAACATTTAGTACAGTCGTTTGGATTTGGAAAACCGCCGTTTTGGCAAATTTGCCGATGAAGAAGCGGGGCATCTTGCTGGAAATAAGTAAGCTTGACAATGCAGTAGTCAGCACCGAAAGTAATAATGAAGTGTCACTCGCGTATTTATAGGATTTTTAACACCGCGCCTGCAGGCCAATTGCAAGCGCGTACTTGCACGGCACAATATAGCACAGAGAGTAGCCGCCAGATGCTGGCGCGGTGCACGCAAGATGGGCTCAGAAGAGCGTTGAATTCATTACACTCCATCATTATTTGACGCTGACTATACAAAAATTCAGGTAAGCTCTCTAATTCAATGACCTACTAGACATTGCTGTGACTCGTTAAGAAAGAAAAACTTTTTTCCAAGATTTGTTTATTACAATTTACAATCGAAAACGTTTTACAATAACCAACTAACCTGAACATCCATAATGATCATTTGCCATCCTAATATCATAGAAAGATATCATTGGGTGACCCATTGTGTCCCAAAAATTGTCGTCCGTTGGTGTCATTGACAATAGTTTATCGTTCTTAGCAAAGCCATAAGCAAAGAGTTAATGATTTTTCCATTATATTGTTAATTGAATGGGATTTGGAGATTAAAATATATTTGTGTTCTTATATTCGTTTGTAACACTGTGCTGTAGAGTAATATTGCGCTAAATTCTGATTCTGCGCTAAAATTTATGCACAAACTGAATCGAGTAACTCGACTCTTACGAGCAAACCAGTGCCGACCAGGCAAGTCCGTGTTTGCCTAAGCGGTGGAATGATACCGATATCCAACTGTAATCTATATTACTGGTTTAACTCTATAAACTTAATTAAAAACATACCAATTAGCACGGTAATGCAGCACGCTGCCGTACTCATATGGAGTGTAGTTAATGCTATCAAGTAATGTATATTTCACGAAATCGTGCAATTTATTGGGCTGAAAGAACACTTTTAGCTAAATTTCTTATCAAAATGGTTCGGTCAATTAAGCCTAAAATAATAAAAACAAATTTTTTACTACGAATCTCTTTAAAATTATTACTTTGTTACCTTGATAGCATTGGGGTTCACTGTTATAAACTGATCCCGATCGTCTCGGCTGTGTGTGTGTCCGAATCCAAGTGCGTGATATATCTCGTGTGCTATTAACCCAATCTAAAAAAACATTTATATCATGTACGGTTCAATATTATAAATACAATATTATGTATTTAACCTTACACAAAAGGTGAACTGGTTTCTCATAGTAAATGCCTAGCTTTACTGGGACCGAAGGGAAAAAATAGTGAATTTGTTTCCAGAGATATATTCTATGAACATATAGTTGGATTCAAAAGTAATACGGCCCTGTTAATAAGCAGGAGTGTTGCAATTATTTGTCTGAGTGAGGCAGAGCGAAAGCAAGTTTGCAATCTGCTGATATCGCGCGCGTAGAATGCCATCAGGCGCAGCGTTAAAAATGACAAAACACGCAGCATACACGGCCTTATTACTTTTGAATGTGACTCTAAATTGTTTATAGAAATGTTGCAACTCACCGTATTGCTATTCTTTCCAATGGATATAATCTGTTCGCCTCCAAGCATACCTACACTCGAGTGACAACCTTGTCCATATGTAAACTCAACGAATAAATTGTTAGAATAAATAGTCCTGGAGTTTAATCTTGTAGCAAAGTATATGTGTGCTGCAAAGTTGCTGCTTTTTTGCACGTAATTTGAACACGTTCCAGCAATTTCTACGCCCGGTTGGGTCCCGCCACGAAACCACCGTAACCCAAATGCGACTCAATCGCGTTGGCCCATAACTGATTGATTGCGATTTCGTCAGTGTTCAATACGTTTCTGTTGCGTTATGTGACGCTTCGCTTTTCTTCTTTTTGTATATTTGTTGTGTGTTATTTATGTTCGGGAGTTATAAATATTATATATTTAACTTGCTTTCATATATTCTCGGGCCTGTAGTTTTCCTGTCCTGCAAGAACCTCTGGCTTGAGTTGAGAAAAGAGTAGGATATTTCTTCTTTGTTCTTTCGTATATTGTTGTATGGTGCACACTCAATGCAATTGCTATGGGTTCGCCGTTCCTCTCAATATGTGGCATACTGCAATTGAGGAGCGGTGATCCATGGTTTGGCCTCCGCAACGAGCTAATTTCGCAACTATCGGGTACAAAAGCCAGGATTCCAAGACGGCCAGAAATGGACAAATTGTAAGCGCAAACCTTTTGGAACCTTCAACCGTGAGTGAAAAACTATAAAAAATTAAGGATGCTATATCGGTAATTACACTGTTGTTATAGTCGAGAGACGAATCGCTTGCAGCTAAAGGTATATTTATTATAACACGAGCGCACAATTATATCGGTTACTTGTATATTTCCTTTGGATTTCGGCGCTCCTTCTAAATTATACCGTACACCCCTGCAAACGATTATTCCGTCGACTATAAAGATAAATTCAATAAAATAACATAACTCACCAGAATTCTGTTTCTTTCAACTCTACTGAGCACAAAACGAATGCAGGTTCTTGCGTGTATGTATTGGATAGCTGCATTAATGGCGGCGGCTTTCGCTTTGTCTAAATGAAGAAATATTTAAATTAAATATAAGAATTAAACTTGTGGTACAATAA
>JAQGAV010001613.1:0-19842 GCA_034691345.1 Phasmarhabditis papillosa
TCCTTGTGCTGAGAAATGGCTAATTCAAAAAAAAAAATTTCAAAAAAAAAACCCCCAAAATTTGCTTATTTATTCCTGAAAACCCATGAAAATCCTTGAAAACCGGCCTACACCGGCCCGGCCCGGCCCTGCCCAGGTGCAAAATATGGGCCGGCAGGGTTAACAGCTCTGCTCCTGGCGGTTCTTCTGCTAAAGCGAAAACTACGACAGACGTAATCCAAAGTTCTTCAGCGATTAGTGATGACTGTCGTGCTGGAAAAAGAACCGATTGCCCTTCTGCATTACCTGCTAGTCTCACAGATACGCCTACTTCCTCACCGGTCTCAAAAAAGATCCAATCATTACTGAAGGATCCCGTCTAATTTCCTCCGGAACTTGCCACCTTTCTTCCTCTCCAAGCGAGCAATATTTATGCTGTGTATTGTTAAATGCTCGTAGTGTGAGAAACAAATTACCCGAATTGCATACCTTAATGTATTCAAAAAACATTTAATGTAATTGTTGTATCTGAATCCTGGCTGTCGAGTTATTTCGCTGACTCTTTGCTAGATCGTCTTAAAAAGTTTAACATATTCCGCTGCGATAGGGCCTCAATTGGCGGTGGTATATTAATCTTCTTCTCAAAAGCGCCCAATTTGTGTGCAATTCTAGTTGATACTTCGGCTCTAGTTGGTTATGAAAGTATAGTTTTAGATGTTAGTATTTCCTCTACCCCAATTAGATTGATTGCATGTTATCGTCCTCCTTCGTGTTCTCGTTCGGATAAGATTGACTTGTTTCATTTAATTGACACACGGACCAAAGCGTCTAGCGCCAACAAAACGAAACTTTTTTTTATGAAACTGGTTCATATTCATGGAAAATAATATATAGTGAACATACATTTTCATTATTATATAAATCGGTTCACTAAATTCGTCACACGGATCTTGAAACCGCGCTCAGCCCAACCCCTCGCGGCCGGTACCTTTCGCGGATCTTTTACCGTATCTCAAAAATAAATGAACAAAATGAACTCAGCAACCCCTCAGGTTGAAGATCAAACTTTATTGTCATACCTTCTTAACCAACAAGTTTGGAAGACTTGCCAGTATCGAGATATTTTATTTGAAACAAGGTCTACTCAACTCATCGAAAAAAATGTTGAAGACCGAATTTCGGTATTTTTTACTCCGGAAAACGCAGGTTCGAGTACAGGAACCCTTGTGAGTGACCGACTGCGGGCTACGAGGAGTTTGGGCGGCGGTCTTTTCAAGAGCCGTGTGACCAAACTGGTGAACCGATTCGAACAAAAATTAAACTGTGTGCTTAAAAGGTATTGTTTTTGATATATGATAATCAACAATTCCAAAATCCCACGCTCTGCGCGCCTGGGAGAGTAATTTATAGTGTGTCAATACTTATCGGCCAACCCTGTATAAAAAATAGATTCATTCAATTGAGATACAAAGACACCAGTATGAACAATTAATAGGATACAAGAATATAAGCATACAAAAACAATAAAAATATAAGAATAAGAAATTATAATTTAAGCATCGAATTCATTATTGAAATAGTTTACTAAAAGCTTTTTTACATCGGCTGAAAGCTCCGTTCTATCCCATCTAGCGGAAAATCCGTTGATCACATTGCATATTTCGGCAGCCAAATTTTCAAGTTGTGGAGCACCCCACGTGTCTGTATTGTTAACAACCTTAAAATAATAAGAGCACTGTTTGCAGTGAAATGTATACACCTACAGTATTAATGCAATCCTGTAAAGCCAATTCATCTACCACTAGATTCGTCTCTAGAGATGAAGGAGTCGCACACTAAACGAAAGTAAAGTGACGAAAGAAAGTATTTGCTAACATCAGTAGCTACGGATTCAGCTTCCTCCAAACCTGATTCCATTTGAACCTGCGAAGGGCTTTCCATATTACTATCACTAAAATACGGCAATCCATATATGAAACAGAACAACAATGTAACCTGCAGGTTGGCTCACCAAGGGATTGTTTGATGGAATTCAGAATCGCAGCGGCGGAGATCTTCTTCGTATTGTTTGACGGTAAACCATGAGAGCTATTCCTGCGAAACTTTTTTGAATTGCATCGAAGCTGCAATAATCATATTTCACTACGTTCTTTGTCCAAGTTTACCTTATGCGTCTCTCTGTTGGCGTTTTTCGAGCGTTGGAAAGAATGGGACGCATTCCAAGTCACGTGGCGAACAAAACCGTTTGGCAAATCTAGTAGTTTTTCATGCTTTGGTTCAATGTTTGCTTCTTTTAATAGCTGCGCAACTCTCTGGAAAAATAAAATTATTTATCGTCCACTTGTGATGCAACCTCTATTTCCTCTACAAATTTTTCGTCGAACTCCTTTTCAAAATAGGCTTCCACGATGTCCCTGAGAGCATTTGCTGTATGACGTATTTGCTTTCCTATAATTAACGCACTAAACAATAATTCTAACAAATAATTACCATTCATGCAGTCAGGAGGATTGTACTCAATGGCATTTGATATTATCAAATTAATATCTTCCAAAAATTGATCGGGATGAATATATTCCTTTCTAAAAGTTATGCATACAAATAGAAAATTTCAGTAACAAACTCGTCGATTTTTTCCATCATATCAGCAAAACTCATTGGTTGCTTTATAACATCGTAGTAATCCTCAGCATCTTCAACATCCACTGGTTCAGCAAAAACATTGAACCTTCGATCACGAATCAAACGGCCTAAAACATATACCAACACTAGTGCACAATATCGTGATTTATACCTAGCTGATCTCTAAAGAATATACGCAGCTCACGTAGGTGACTGCTATAAACCTTTTCCAGATCCTTAGCTTCTATTTCACTGAGTTTCCGCACCGGCTGATTGTTTTCTTCGGCAAGACCAGGAAATACGTACTTGGAAGCTAAATATTATGTGTCCGGGCCTGATATAATGTATGAAAAAATACCATCAAAGATCCTGGGAGGGATATAAGCATTAGCAAATAAAGCTTCCACGTAGCGCCGTCGTAGAGGATGTGCCACAGTTGGAACGCTGAAATCGAATGTGAAAGTTAGCAAGTAATATATACAAAACGTACTTTATGATGTTGCTGGTACTAAACAAGCTCAAAATATCATCTCCCCCATTAAAAGAATCAACGGTTGCCAGTAGCATGATTGACGTGAATCCAGTTATTTGCTCCAGGAACGACGAAAGCTAAAAATATATGATACTGAAAGAAGGCATATGTATATGCTAACCATTGTAAACACATTGTCGGATACACATTTGATCCATTGGTCAAAACTCGGCAGTAAAATAACACATGGACCTTTTTCGGCTGATCTCAAAGCAGAATGAATTGTATTTGCAAGGGTCTCCTAAAAATAAGAAAAATAAATACACATTAAATGATTGAAGGAATATCTACCTCAGGGCGACCATCGGCAAATAAGCGATGTATAGCCAGGGAATAAACGGGAAGGTGATCCATCTTGCTCAGTAATGCTGGGAGAACGAAAGAAGTCTGTCCACAGTCGTAGCATTCTTCATTTCCACATATCAATAAGCGAACTTGAATGACAATCATACATTGATGATACTTCATAGTGATTCCTACCTGCTGGGACTGGTGGTGGTGGCTCCAATCCCCTGACGACTTTCTCCAGTTCGTTCGTCGATGTTGATTGAATAGAGTGGGACCGCCGGTAACCATTGGGGATATTCGAATTCAAGATAGAGTCAACAGTCGTGCTTAACAGAATGCTGGTTCTTTCGTCCAATGGTCTTGAAGGAATGGAGAGATCTGAAAGCTTGCAAATAAGTTCATTCACGTATGTAAAATATATTACTAAGGCTCACATGATTCTGAGATAATTGCAAAATATATGATGCCTCCAACAAAAAAACTACACCGATATTGGCTCTAGTTTTTATCTGATACCTTTACGATGAGAACGAAAACTAATGAAGGACGCAATAGCAGAATAAACAACCAACCTCGACGAGATGCGGGTATTATCCTGTTCATAGCGTGCTTCATATGTTCCTTGGTAATTCTGATTTCCTTAGTATCTATATTGAGTTTATCCGTCGACATATATATGTGAGGATATCTTTCTCTCATAGCCAGCAACACCGTTTCAGTACAAAGATACTAAAAAATGGGTAAATATTGCAGGACCATATATTATACCTTCAAATCGGCACCACAATACCCACTTGTATTTTCTGCTAACCAATTTATAACTTCAGATGAAGGTTTACATTCATTCCAAGCAGAAGTATGAATATTGATAATAGTCTTCCTAAACATCGATAACAGTAAAACATATTTTAAATAAAATTCAACCTTGCTTGAACGTCCGGCAAAGAAAATTTCAATTCCCGGTCAAATCTTCCAGGCCTTCTGAGGGCTGGATCTATAGCATCTAAGCGATTTGTGGCTCCAATAACAATTACCTATAATATTTCAAGTAGATAATAAATGTACAGCACGCCACCTCGCCACGACTATCAAGACCATCCATGAGCGCTAGAAGTGTGCTCACAATACTTGAATGAATCTGATCCTGCTTGGAAGAACGCACTGGAGCCAGTCCATCAATTTCGTCAAAAAATATAATTGACGGACGCATTGTGTAAGCTTCATCGAACAAGATCCTATAAAGTAAACATAATTATTATAACGCCACATTATTATACCGCAGCTGACGTTCCGATTCTCCGACCCATTTACTAAGACAGTCGGCACCCTTTCTCATGAAAAATGCGACCTAAGCAATTCGAATAGCAACGGGAAGCTAATCATCACATACCTTCTTGCTCCCTTTGCTGCATTCATTTGCAAGCGCCCTCGCCACGAGCGTCTTACCAGTTCCTTAACAAAATATTATAAATAATATGCATTCGTGATCACAGTACCAGGAGGTCCATAAAAAACAACTCCCTTCGGCGCTTGAATATTGAACTGATTGAATACTTCAGGATACAGAAGTGGGAAAAGGACAACTTCTTTCAGGGACTGGATGTGTTCACCGAGTCCACCAACCTAAATATCATTGTTTCATCTACACGCTTCAAATTGAAAATACCTGATCAAAATTAGTGGATCTGTCTATGGCCATCGGATCCACGTCCGCACAAGATGCTCCCGTCTGTCGCATGCGTTCTCTTTGCTGGATCAGGGGACAGTTCATATCAGATTCTGAAATTTTCAGAAAATAAATATTCAAATAATTAAGTCAAACCTCCTATGTTGATAGGTTGAAAACGATTTCGTGCTTTCAGCATACTGGCTTTCTTACGTTTTTCAAAACGTTCGTCCTCTTTCCGGTCGTCATCGTCAGACCCGGTAGATGAGGAATCATAACGACAAATGCGCTTCCTAAACATGCAAGCTAGCTAAAAACTTATGTCTGCTAACTTGTATTTATCCTGCATGTCCGAATTTCTTCGCACATCGCGTGCTCCCGATCTGTACCGCTCTTGCCTAGTATTACGGCGAATCGGTCTTTTATTCCGACGCTGATCATTTGGTAGAGTTCGTTGCACAGGAGCTAAACGCTGGCGGAATGTATACTGCCTGGGAATATCTGGATCGTCTTCATCTTCTTCTTCCTAAAATCACAATTGTTTACAAAACACAATAGATTTAAAACGAACAAACCTCTGTTGTTTCCTCCCTATCAATTTCCTCAGGAGAGTTGTTTTCACCAATATCCGATTTTTCATTCCGCTTGGTCTGCCGGATATTTCTCGCAGTTTTGATAGGAACATCACCACCGGGACTGGCTTCAGATTCATCCCTAAGCAACTTTATAAACTGGAGGTTCAAATGTAACAAACTTCAAATGTTTATGGCGTAACGATGAACGCCTTCCATTTTCAAGTTGTTGTGCTGACTGAATCACGTATGTTGCAAAATAATTCAGATCAGTCACACCTCATCATGTGTTTCTTCTTCTTCTTCTTCTTCTGTTCTCACTCTTCGCCGTTTAGGCTTATTGTTGCTGGGTAATTCCTCGTCTTCTTCATGTACATTTTCCTCAGGAGAATAATCCATTTTATGACATCTAAAACAAAACATAATTTAATTAATTTTAACTTAATAACAATCAATACCTTTTCGAAGGTCTAATAAACTCGTCATCGTCACTTGACTCCTTGTATTGACCTGGTAAACAATTCCTTCTATTTCGCCGTGGGGACGAATGACTTGAGCTCGGAGCCTTTTTCTAAAAGACAATTCAATAATGACTAACCATAATAAAAACCTCGAGGCGTCTATTAGATATTCGACTTTTCGTGTAGTCATTGGCTGTGCTGTTTTCTCTCAAACTCCTATCGAGAGCTGATCGATCCCTAGTTGACGACCTAAGATTTTTACGAGGCGACAAAGTGCCAAATCGGCGGCCAGTCATTCCTAAATGATAAACTTATAGGTTGAAAATAAATATAAAAGGTTTTAAACTATGTAAAAATGGGGGAAAATACACAGCCGACAAATTGAGAATTTTCAAATCGAATTGGGCACTGGGGCGCGAAAATTCAAACTTTGAATTCATACGGGCATGAAAAAGCAGAAAAAAACTTTTTTTAACGTTCGTCATTCGCGAGAGTATCTACGCTCTCTGCTCACGTTAAACTTATATAACACTCCTCCGCCGTATTCTTGCCCCTACAATACGTCTTACTTACCTGATGTAGTATTCTGCGGAATACCACTTTACTGAAAAGGACATACAGGACATACATAGGATATCGAAATAGGTAGGGCGTGTGGTGTGAAGGACAATGGTATCCATAACGTAATTATTGTTAAGGACTAGTAAATGATATTACTAATATAGTAAGAATTTGAAAAACTAAATAATTATGGTCACTATATAAATTTGAGTTTGGAAGATGCAATTATAAAGGTACCGGTAATGTGAAGTACCGGATAGATTGATGTTGTACTACAACAAGGTCTAGGAGGTGCATGTTACTTCAAACAATTTCCTAATTTTCTGATTATTAGGAATCAGAAAATTAGGAAATTGCCGATCTTGTGTAGCCGCTAGGGATCAAGAGCAAAGAGCTTGGACATCTTGCAGACCTAGCAGCAGGCCAAGAGGAACCCATTGTGTATCCAAATATGGATAAGAGGCTACTGAACAGAGGCATAGGAGATGGCAGACATAAGAACCTCATGAGCTATGTAGAGAGGGTAGATAAGGATACACATTGGGCAGGCTCGCTTATCACTCAAGGTATCAATTTGGGACCACTAGATGCGACAACAATAGATGCAAATCTATATTCGACTACACAACCAGAGCAGGTATGAAGTCAGAGCTAGGGTCTGCCAAACCTTAGACAACTTCTACTGCAAATCATTCCAAAGTTTAGTACTCGATTTTATCAGGCCAGATAAAGTTGAGAAACTATTCCTATACTGTGGTTGAACCGGATAATTATGTTATATTTTTATGTCAGCTCACCTTTGAAAGTTGCAAATTCATTCGGGAGTCAGAAATCTTGAAGGTACGAATCTAGGTACAAGCAACCAAGTTGAGTGAAGCCGTTTAAACCACTCTAGCCTTGAGTGAATAAGTGGGAGCCTACATTTTCGCTGTGTAATGAAGTCAACAGAGGTTCACAGAGTGGGTGATCGGGTAAGGACTTTGGTTTTAAGTCCACAAGCGGACAGGCTTGCGCAGTCTTTAGCCAAGGGAATTTTTGGATCCCGATAGAGGGACACCGACTGAAAGTTCTTGACAGAACAGAAGTTAAGGCACTCCGTAGACTTTAATGATTGTGACGTCTCCGGGGTTCCAAAGGATGCCGTGGCATGTAATGATTGTGACGCCCACGAAGAACGCTTCTGAGAAGAGAAGGGAGGCCAACCTACGTGCAGACGAAGGAGAAACACTGGCAGAACCGCAGCGAGTAGAACAAGGGAATGCCGCAGTACCTGATCGCGTCAACAGTGCCGTAAACTCGTATGGGGAACAGAACTGGTAGCAGTAACCATCGAGGCAAGGATTCAAGTGCTCAGATGATCGAGGGCATTGAAATAGCAGAAGAACTCAGAAGAATTGTGAAGCAAATATTGGAAAAGAAGACAGAAAGCGTGCTCAATCGGGAAACAATTCGGAAGAGGGAATGGAAATAGCTGCAGCAAAGACCATTAATTTGGAGCTTTGCAAAAACATTGTGGCTAATAGAGATGATAAGAAAAAAGCCCTATGTATATTGATAAGCCAAGGAACTTTCGCATAAAGATGCCTTGGTTTAGAAAGACGGAGTATCATCATGTTCGGCAACAGGTCAAGTACAAATTCAGTTGTTAGAAGATTCATTCGGCAATATACCTCCTTGATTGTCTCGATATCAGTTCAGCAGTTACCCGCGCATTAATTTGGAATTGGGAATTTTTCTGGAATTTTATTTGAGGTGAATAGATGCTAATGTTTCTTATTTTCAGAAAATTCCGACAAGCAAGTAGAAGATGAACTCCTAAATGGAGAAGGTGCTGAGTCGACAGCAACCGAAGAAGTTATGTTGCTAGCTGTCGCAGCAGAGGAGGCCAGATCAGCAGAAGCCAATTTCCATGCGGAATCTAGAAATTGTCGTTCGCGGA
Source organism: Phasmarhabditis papillosa (assembly GCA_034691345.1). Lineage (NCBI taxonomy): Eukaryota > Metazoa > Nematoda > Chromadorea > Rhabditida > Rhabditidae > Pellioditis > Pellioditis papillosa. Next base: position 8,621 of record JAQGAV010001613.1, read on the forward strand.
AGAAATGATGGAGTCAGAAGCAGACTTCGGGAGACAACACGCGGTTCTCGTGTTGCTAGAAAAACGGCAACACGAGAACCGCTGGTGGAAACTCGGGATGTTTCTATAACCATTCCGGGAGCAATACCATTGGACGAAGCAGTCACTCCATTCGTTATGAACAGAAGATTCGATCGCACTGATTGGGAGAAATACCAGATGTTCGTGACCAAATGGGGAGAGGTTGGAGAAATAATTGAGAACCATTCGGAGCTCGACAAGGATGAAATCTTGAGACGTTTTTCACCCAACGATGGCGACTTGGTTTCGGAATTCCCGCAGTTCACGGAAATATTGGGTAACTTGGGCGAGCAATCAACCAACAGGCTAATATTGAAGTTTCGGGAACGCCTCCGATCAGAAGGACCGATATGCTGAAATCAGGAAGTGACCTTGGCAATTGGGATGAAGAACCACTCGATGAGTCACTTCTGAATAAAGCCAAGATTCAGAATAACGGCAACCCAATGGATCACGAGCCAGCCCCACCGGAAGCAATCAGGAGAAGAATATATCTAGATGATGAGATCATTCGGAAGGAGAGAGAAGAGGTGGACTACTCTGAGGAGCCGATGGAGGTTGATGAAACTGAACCAGCTGAAATTAGCTTAGGCGTGGATAAAGGCAACTTTATTCATAAAACAATAAGCATCACCCAATTGTGTATGATATCGTTCCATCTACAATTCAAGTGTCATCGGGAGTTACTCAGCAGTCAACCAGCAAGGGAGTTGTTAAGGTTACGCCCAGGAAGGCCACAGGTCCCACCTGGGGAAGACGATACAACAACAAGCCAGGACAGACAGATCGGATCAACAAGGCCGAAAGTTCAAGCTCAAGATCATCTACACGCCGAGTATCCAGTGAAAGCCGGAAGTCGACTCCAAGCAAGCCGCAGTCAGCAATCAAGTAGCCAGAGAGACTTCGGGAAGACACTCTGGATCTGATTCGTGAACAACGACAAGTTATAGAGGCCCAAGAGTTTCTGATTCAAGCCGGCTGCTCAAGAATCAGAGCTGTCAAAGGTTGGACCGGCGAAGGCGCGAATTGTCGGAAGACTAGATAGAATGTTCGGCGCAAGCTGAGAAGACATGGTCTGATGGGTCCTATTCGGCATCCAGCTCAAATAGCTAATGTTCACTACGAAGAAGAGGAGCTGGTAGAAATGGATTTTACTGAACCTGTCGAGTATGCAGATGAATATGAGGAGGAGGATGTGGTGGAGGAGATCCAGGTTAGCCGGCCAATCCACTGTTTTCCGGATACTCCGAAGAGCTGTCGGGAAGATAACCCTATTGCAGCCATTCTGCATCAGCAAGCACGAGAACTGCGGACAGAGAATCAACAACATTATGGGGGTTCGGAAACCACCTCCATCAGTTGATGTTGAGCAGCTTCGCCTCGAGAAGATGGTCAGCCCACAGAGAGTAAAGATCTCGGATGATTGTTACGAAACACCGTCGACTAAGAAGCCCGACTTGTCAGAATACGGCTATCAGGAATCGTACAAGCCTACTACTTTCGAAATTACGGATTCGGTTAGACAGCTCAGGCCAGCCAAGATGAGTCAAGAAGATCGAGAAGGCAGAGCAGCTAGACGACTCATGGTAAAGAGACCATTCAGTTTCGGGATAGATACAGAGCGGGAGAGCCAGGTCTAATTGAATTGTTCTCAAAGCGGAGTCGGGCAGTTACTCTGGAACACCACGGTTTGCCAGATCCAAGGAATGAGAAGCGATACTATTCGGCAAGCGGACAACACATCGAGCGAGGAGACGATCCGTGCCCCCAAGTGTATATCGTACACAGAGAGAAAGGAGATAGATCGAAGTCGCTCGGTCACCATCCAGAACAAGCTAAAGGGGAAGCCGTGTTTTTTCGGATACGCACGGATGATCCTTTGGCAAATGTATATGTCGACAAAACCATGCCGCCAAAGAACCGTCAGCCGGGAGAAAAACGCCCAGATGTTGTAGTAGATCGATGGCCAGTTATTCCTCGTACTGTGACTTCATTTCCGGGACCGTTCTACTACATCGACGATCAGCCGCATACCGAGAGCACTGAAGAAGACGTCACATGTGCGATCTGTGGATTCCATAACCACATTGAAGAAGAATGCCCACTCTCGGTACACCTCCGGCGGACACTGCTGAAGCTTCGGAAGAAGTGCTTTATCTGCCTTCAGTCCTATAAGAGAGAACGCGCTCCACATGCATGCAACTCCATGGGCATAGATTCATGCAGACACTGCCAGGTATTCGGCCACATCTCTGTTATCTGCGGTTGCCCAGAGCACCTGAAATATCTGCTGCGCCACAATATCTACTTGAGTGGTGAACAGCTTATAGTATGTGTGTTCGACACTATAAGCTACACTTTGCATGCTTATGGGATAGACTAAGCAGAGCTCAGGCACTATCGGGAGCAGTACGAAGTCGACGCTACATCACATGGTAGATTCATCAGAGCTATCCAGATGTATAATGATGAAAGGGAGATGGCATACAGAAATGTCTCAGCAGTGGTGACAGATTACGATCTTTGGGCCTGCGGATCAGCTGCTAACAGAAGATATTTGCATCTCTTTGGCGATCGAGTGGAATAGCTGGCCACAAAGGACCGTCGTCCTGAAGAGATTCCGAATATCAAGAAGCTGAAGGACAATTGGAAGAAGGCTCCAGTAGTTGTTTGAAAATTTCGGTTAGCCAATAAGCACGACAGCAGCTTTGGTATAAAAACTTGTCGGTTTATGCTCTTACTGGAAACCATTATTAGTTTTGGTTCTTTTAAGATGGTTCTGATAGTAGGCTCTATAAGTTTAGCAGCAGTTCGGCAAGCAGCAAACTGATCAGCAACGCTCTCCAGAATAGAAGAAGAAGCTTGCAATAGCAGAGCAAGTCAGGAAACTTGGCATTATGAATCTTGGGTTAGTTGATTTATACCAAGGGGATATATGTTCGATGAATGGACCAGAAGTAAGAAGATGTGCACAGAAATGATGTATACGAAGCCAGTAAAGCCATCAGAGTTCGGTCCAGAACATAGTTGTCAGTTTGGAGAAGAAGAAAAGGTATTCGGGAAATTTCGGAATTAATTCGGTATTATAGATAGAAGCAGCTATCGATAAAAGACCCGTGAGGCAGACCACTGATGTTTAGTCGACTACAGTGCTAGAAAAGATGCTGTCTTAACGGCCATAGACTTCAAAAGACTCAGAGGAGCAACAGTTTGTTTTATTTTGAAAAGAGTCCTTAAGTGGAACACTATTGTATAGTTTATTCTTTTTCATCTATGGAACTTACTTGGACTTAATGGAGGAAGCAGAAGCAGGAATCAACATCCACCAGAAGAACTTCGTTCAAGGAGCAAGTGTTGGACCAATCCGGAAGGTACAACTTTGTTTTCCCTCTTTTTCTTTTTCGGAGTCAATTATGGATGTTGATAAGATGAGCCAAGTCTACAGATAGGCTTGGGTAGTCAAGTCAAAGGCAGTTAAGAAGATCGAAGAAGTCCGAGGTGTAACGAGGAAGGTCCACTCGGAATTATTGGACCTACACTCGAGAAACTCTGGAAGCAGAAGAATTCGGGAGCAAGAAGAATTCGGGAAGTAAAGGCTAAAGGAGTCTCAGTTGATCAAAGATAAGTTCCTGAGGCACACTTTGGGTTTCAGTTATGTCAGGAGAGAGAAAGCCAATCGCCGGAGCAGTTTCAGAAGACTACCGGGGGCGCCACCATTGTCGGGGGGTCGGAATGTGCTGCAACGCTACAGCTTTTATGCACATAAATCAGAGCAGTTTCATAAAGGTCTGAATCGCCCGGTTGGGTCCCGCAACGAAGATACAGTAACGCGCTCGCCGGCGGGAAGTTGCAGACTGGACAAGGATTGGCCCAAATTCGCTTGGCGCGTGTTACGTCACGTCACGTTACGTCACTTCGGGATACGTTCGGTTATGTTATTTCGGGAAAGACTAATCCCTTGTTGTAGATGTTTAACCCTTTTTGTACATAAATCTCATATCTCTTTTCTCTCTGTTGGATCTTGAGTTGGGAAAACCTATAGCGGAACTTGCGGCGAGTGTTTCTATTCTTGAACCACCGAGGCTGAAACAGTCAACGTAGCTCGTCTGATCTGGGCCCAATTATGGCTAAGAAAAGACCTGCTGCGCTGAACACACGTATCACTATAGTTTAACAGGTTAAATCGCCAAAAAAAGGATTCTGATAGATTGGATATTCTTGATGGTAGCCATGGGTTACTACATATTTATTAACCGAGATTACCCCACGCAGAGAGCAACCTAAGGGCATATTAGTAACCTTGGTTAACATGGGCTATTAGTGTAATAACCCACATATGAGCCGACACAAACCCTTTGAAAGAGTGGGTCCCACTTCCCATTTGTTCATAGGCACCTTTTGATTCCCTATTATAAGACCCAGGGAATGCAATTAAACAAATGTTTTACAAGCACGAACGAAGGCGCCATGAATTTTCAGTGCCGGCGATTTCAGCGCTGGAGATTTTAGCGCGGAACCCAAATAAAGTTATTCACTTCATAATTTTTACTTTGCCACTTTCGGATTTGTGATCTTAAAAGGGCAAAAAGATTGAAATTAGATTAGGATCGAGGTGGACTTTGAAGTCAAAGAAACATCTAGATGCCATAGTTCTTGTTTTATTTCAAGAAAATCCGCTTTTTGTAGAGATAGAACGTTCGAAGAACCAGTTGATCTAAAATTATAATTCTTGTATATATAGTCACTCTCAATCAGAAGTTATAGGTTCAGAGAGGCTGAAATTTGCCTTTTTCTTTATTAAATTATCAAACCTTCTTTCGATATAATTTATTGTCAAACTATCTCTTGAAGAGCCGAACTGTAGTGGTATATCTTTTTATATGACAAAAATTTAGATCTGATTGTTTAAACGAGTCGTTCAATACATTCTGAACTATAGTCCGTCACAAGACCTAGATTTAAAGCACGGTATCACAAGCGGGCGCAGTGATATAAAAAATGAATGTAAAATCGGTCGACGTATTGCGTTTTCGCTAAAAGTACATTTTTTTACAACACTGCGCCCCGCTCGTGATACCGCGCAGGAAACCTAGATGAACTATAATTTTGAAACAAAGTTAATTAACAGTTTATTACTATGCGACCCTCAAAACATCTACTTTCTTGAAACGTATCTTATATATATATTATATTAATTAATCGGCATTTTAGAATGAAAGAACAAAGTGCCTTTAGTAATATAGACATAGAAGTGGATGATGTTAACGAACTTATTCACCAAAATCGAAGAAACGGAATGCAAGGAAGGCCGTTCCTCAATATGATCGTAGCATTATGTATATTGATCTGTATGGTGAGCTTATTTATAAAATTAAGAAATATTTTATTTATATGAATAGGTTTTATGTTGCATCTCAAAGGAAAAGTTTTTATAAAAGTTTGTTTACTTGTTTTACGAAACACGCACGAGATCACATATATTTGGAGCGAAGAAGTGAAGCGTATGAGGCGAAGCTTCTGACCAATGGGTCACCTCGCCTCCAATCTTTTGAAAAATAACCGAATCCCATCGAAAACACTGTTTTATGTAATTTGATTTAGAACACTATTTTTGTATAGCCTGTATCAAAAACTAGGTCTCCAGTATAATAATCCCAAAAAAGTATAATGATTAACTTTAGGGTCTAATCTTTGAAATAGTCGGCTACGGTGGCCATCCTGCAACTGAACCTTCTCTTGACGGCGTTCAGTATTCTGGATTAGCTGATTACACATAAAGCCCTTAAACGGTGAGTGTACGAGCAAACGTTAAGAAGCTACTGCAGAATATAAGTAGTTGGTTTTTTTATTTTTATTTGTCAAGTTAAGTTAAGTTAGGGTTTTAAAAGGTGTTTATTTTCCTGTATTACTCGTATCACAATAATAGTAAATTTCTTCGAGGCATGGTTTCGGCCATTCATTTGGGAATCTTCTGAGCAAAGACGGCTACTTTCTAACATTCAGTATTTGAGTACAGAAAACATGGGATAAATAAGCTGCTGGTTTTCCAAGCCTTCTGCAGCTACGGGGAGTCGAATACACAGCCTGAAATCCTCAAGGATTTAGAGAACCACTAGGCTAAAGCACCCGCTTTCAGGCCTCTCACGAGAAGCCCGAGCCCGGTCGGGCTTCGGGCCGGGCCGGGTCGGGCCGGTGAAGAAATTTCAAGGCCCGGCCCGGCCCGGTCGGGACGAAGTGTATTGTGTATAGTCATTTCTGATAAAATTTTGTATTTTTTTTCATATTTTTATAAAATTTTTGTATTTTTTTTCATATATTATTAAAAATTTTGTTGAAAAATTGTGAAAAATCAAAAAAATTGTTATGAGGTTTTTATGAAAAGCCCGATCGGGCCGGGCCGGGCCGGGCCGCCACCTTTTTCCAAAGCCCGGCCCGGCCCGGCCCGATGAGAGGTCTGTGCAGAGATATTCCTTATTTTACTTATTACGCTCCGGTTAATGAAAATATGCAAAATAATTCATACTAGTGACATCGCAACATCTACATTAAATTTATCATGTGGCATCCCAAGGGTGAAAAAGATTGTTACTTCACAATTTCAGAATGTTGATTTCACATGTTTCGCATTGAGGTCACATTGACTGTACATTATCTTTTAAAAACTGTCTCTTATAATCCTTTATACACATTATACCCATAAATTAAGTAAATGGATAAAACTCTCAGTCTGACTTTATATTCCTTCGGCTCATGGTGTCAATGATATGAACGCAACTCATACCTGTCGAAAAGTGCGGGCCGAGTCGGGCAGGGCCGGCCCGACATTTTGAAGAATTGAGAAAGCCCGGGCCGGCCCGACTCGGCACGCATCGAGGAAAATATAAAGCGAGAGGCCAAAGTTCGATCCCCATCGAGGACATTAGTTTTGCAAATTATGAAATGTTAGTAATAGAAAAAGTGCCGGGCCGGGCTTAGAAAATTTGGGTCTGCGGGCCGGCCCATAATAGGTATGACGCTAAGTGGTTCTAGACTAATTTAACTATGCTGAAAACTTTTCAATATCCATAAATCAGCAAATGTCCGAAACACCACAAGATCTCGGCATCTTACCTCAACGTCCTTAACGGAAGTCACTTCGGATAAATTCGTACTTTTTTCACTCATTGCTGTTCCTATATGAACGTATAAAAAGACAATTAAGCCTTCGAAATGAATCGTAGCCAAGAATCACAATAGCACAATAATAACACACCTATCAATCAAATAATCTATTTATTAAATAATAATAATGACTTATATAGTCTAAACGGTCGATAATAATATATAATTACAAACATAGAGGCTCAGAAAAATCCACGTGGGTAAAGTATCAATTGGGCGCGAGAGTACGAATAGCGCGGACATTCCACACCCAGGGACAACGAATGAAGAGCAAGTATGGGCCTAACATAGTCTTAGCTAAGAAGAAACACAATATATGGTACAGAAGCGATAATCAGCTATAAATCAGAAAATACTTAATTATCATCTATGAGAGTAAAAAGCTCAACAAATTAAATTTACGGAATGAGAATACAAACCAAGATATCCCACATCGGATGGTCGTGAAAGCTATTCAGCCCAGGAATCTTATACCAACATGTACAAAGTACCTGGCGACAATTGGCACGGCTCGAACTGCAGCGTCGTTGTAGACAGATGGGTGGAGGTAGTACGGGAATTGAACGGGAAACAGCAGGAGACCAAAACACAATACAGCAGAAAACAGTTAATTCCATAGAAACTAACTGAATCCCACCATTAATACCATTATCTATGTTTTTAATACAAATTTTATGATTGGCATACTTCATTGTACCATACATTTCAAAAAAAAAATAACGTTTTATCATGTATTTGTATACTTCATTGTAGAATATATATCATTTTGTGGTGTCAATGATATGAATGCAACTACACTAATATCCATAAATTAGCAAATGTCCGAAACACCACAAGATCTCGGCACCTTACTTCAACGTCCTTTCACTCATTGCGAACAAAGATATGATGCACGAAAGAGATTTTCAGAGCTTTTAAAGCTTAGGCGTACATTTTTAACTTTATATCTGGGAATATGAATATGGGAGAACTTTGGCATTTTCGTGCGGGTATGTATCTGGCTGGCTATGAGAATACAAAGCAGCTGAGACATACGATAAGCATTGAAAAATAACTAGAGTAGCCTAGATAAATTGTGCAGCTATACCTGGAAAGGAACAAACTAGTAGTAGTCGAAGGGAAAAAGACGGGTAGAAATCTTTTGAATTGAAGAATATGAAAAATTTGTAACCGATTAGGGGCTGACTATCATCTAACTCAGCATATCTCATTTCTATCCAAACACACTAAAAGCTTGGCGAAAAATAGGAAAGAACAACAAATTTGAATCATTTTAAATTTTATTAACCAAAACAAGGAACAATTATGGTTACCTACCTAATGTAATTAAAATGTACAAAACAGAAAAAAAACAATGTATACAGAAATACCTAAAATCCTGGTGGATACCAATCTATTTGTTGTCGAACTTCCTTTTTGTCGTACACTTCCACCGTATCATCTTCTTTGAAGCGAATGTTCTTGTCGTCGAGAGCGATACCAACCTGAAATATGACGATACGATTAAACTGGAAGGTACTATATGCAGAAAGTTGGTGATACGGGTAATTAATTGACCAGAAATATCGTAAACACGACTATAGTCGACGGACGGTGCTCATGTTTTTCAAGGAATGGACCGCTCAAATGTGCAAAATGCGCTCTAGCTCTAATTAAAAATCAACTAAAACATTAAACATATTTCCCTTCATTAAATTATGTTAAATCGCTATAATTTAGCTTCCCATAGTTGGCATGTACCGTCTAGATCAAATATGCAAAAGAATAATGGGAAAATATAAAAAACAACAAGCGAAGTAGGCTTTTCAATTTTTCGAAGTTTGTACGCAATTAGTCGGACGGTGATTTTCTCTGTCACAGTAAATTAAAAGGTCAAACATGAAGACCGGCCGTCGACTATATAATGCTCATACCAGTAACCTCAAACAACATAACGTTACTCCGATGTTGGTCGAGCTGATTACGAGTATAAAACTCACCTCCATATTCGTCTTTACAGATGCGACCACTTCCATTTCGCATTTCATCGACTCGATTTTTCCCTCGAAATAAACCTTGCCATTTCGGAGAAATTTGAATACACAATTCCTAAAAAAAAGAAAGTGATTGAAAATCCGGACATCTGAATTGCAAACTTACTTTCCAAAATTTCCCCAGTCCACGAGACATCCTGCAATTGGTTGCCGCTTCCTAGCACGATCAGAAATCAGAAACTCCTGAAAAAACTTACATACATTGGTGACCAATGATTGGTCATCATCGTACACTAACTGACCCACGTCCAGACTGGTTAGGCCCAAAAAAAATTTGGAATTTTAGAAAAATTGAGGGGGTCCGACGGAATTTGGCTCCCGAATGGAGCCAAAAAATTTGTGCCATATTACCACATCTTGTAAAAAATATGCAAATCTTATAACCTTTTATACCCACCCGAGAAAATTTCAAAATACGGACTAGCCGTTAGTTACGGTATGGTAATCAAATTTCCATTGGAGAAACAGGTAGTTGACAGGTGACGGGCTCGAAATGTTTGATTAAATAAACAGATAACAGCACTAATCATGCGAGCAAATTCAGTGAATCTTCACAAACTGGATACCGGCTTCAGCATTACCAATAAGAAAATATTACTATTCCAAACCTTGAGTATATGTCCTTCGCCGACTAACTCCAATTCTGTGAGCGTCGGCAACCGGGAGGAAAGTTCGGCTTTCAATGCTTCGACCAGCCGGTATATCACGTTGAATTGTTCAATTCGAACATTGCTCTTGTCGGCTAGATTCTTTAATGCGTTTCCCGCATTCACATTGAACATGTATATTTGGGCTGAAAATAATTTTTTAATAAGAAAATAATGTGTTCTACAAACCTCCAGTTTCGGCCGCAATATCTATATCCTTCTCGTTTGGGGGGCCCACTCCAAAATCGACTATTTGTAATTTGCACATCTCGGAGGTGTAGCTGTCAATGACCTCCATGATCGCTTCCAGCGTTCCTTCCACGTCTGTGCGAATCTGAAGTATGCAAATATAGTATAAATAGAGTCGGAACATAAACAGAATGAGTATATATTGTACGCCCATAAAAATATTAGCTTTATAACGCTCGTAAACATATAACGATACTTCTTCGACTCCCGGAAAAAAACCTACAATAATTTTGAGGCGCGGATGTCCATCATCGGTATCTTTTGTAAGTCGATTTTCCTTGTGGACAATGCGACGAAGAGTTGATCCAAAACGGAATCCTTTGTCGAGTAGTCGCTGACGATTTTCCAAGTATCTTTCTCTTTCGGCAGCACGCTTGTCTTCTGTTGCCTCCTGAATAGTTTAAAATTTATAATGTGATGCAAATGCGAAACATACCCAGTCGCGTTCGGCCTTCTCCTGCATTTCCTTCTTGTTTCGGTACGACACCGCTTTCTGAGCTCTGTCGACACTGGGAGCTTCCAGTACAGCTTCTCCGGGAGGTGGCAGCTCATCCCTCCAACCAGATACCTATAATAACACGACGGTGTAACGAGATCCAAAGAAAAAAAAATAGATGAACAATATATACAATATAATAGTCCAAATTGCCACTGCTCGTATAGAATTATATTATCACACTTTAGAAATGCAAACACTCCTTTTAGAAAATGCATCCTGTCACATAAATTTTAAAGAGGTAACAGACAATCGAATTTTCAAAGAAAACTTACCCTGACAGGAGTGCCAGGAGCAGCCTCCACCACCTGATGTCCTTTGTCGTCAGTCATCGTTCTCACTCTGCACCATGAAGTCCCGGCAACCAAAATTGCGTTTTTCCTGAGCGTTCCTCGGGTAACGACAATGGTGCAAAGCTTTCCAATGCCTAAATCTCTTGTATTAATTATACGATAAAAATAGTAAGCGGTAGGCGACACATTGGGTATATGTAACTAGCGGGGGGGGGGGGGGGGGGGGGGGGGGGGGGGGGGGGGGGGGGGGGGGGGGGGGGGGGGGGGGGGGGGGGGGGGGGGG